>WURV02150453.1:0-17450 GCA_011762755.2 Epimenia babai | reverse complement strand
TAACTGTGGCGTTTTTCGGGCTAAAAACGCCTTAAACCCCATTGCCCATGGGGGTCAGGGTAGCCCTTGCAGTGTGGTTCTGTTGGAGTTTTTTCCTTCTGACGTTTGCTGTGCTCAAATTACAGCAAAAGGATATTAGAGAAAATGAATAAAAAAACTTTTAGATATTAATCCGTGTCAACGTACACGAAAGTACGCTGATAGTTAAATGATATGGAACGGCATGTGAGATAGAATCACGAAGCATGTTGAAGCTAATTAACTGTTTTGGTAGATGGAATAGATCACGCATGCGTACGACTCGGTACAGCTCGGTAAATTGCCACGCGGTGAAGCGCAAGTTACACGAGCACCGCGCCATTTTGGGCAGCCACACTCATCAGTGAGTTGCGACTATACGCAATAATGTGTGTAATCACAGAAGCATGCACTCTCATACATATATATATATATATATATATATATATCTTAAAGAACCTTATTATTAATATATTCGCGATACAACACATGTATGTATGTGTATAGGACAATTATATTAATAAGAAATTATTAGCAATATTGGATTGGTGTTTTGTTTTATGTTCGTATGAATAGACAGATGAAATCATAGAATGTTTCTTCCGAAAAAAACATTCTAACGGCTTGTCAAAATGCGTGATGCGAACAATAGAGGGGGAGATAAAGGAAGCACTGTATTTAGTCAACACAAACTTTGGTATAGGTGTGTTTTTAGTTAGAATACTGGCTCAAATCGCGACTTGCACCAGGGCGTAACAGAATTCACGTACAACGATGCTGCAATCGGGTGCCCCACCCACCTCGTCCCTCCCCCGATGAGCGTTTCAGTTTCAGGTAATACGGCTAGTTTATGAGACGTACCGAGGGAGATCTTCTCGCCCGAGTCTGGCGGCATGATGAAGGTGAGGAGAGACATGGATGAGATGAGCACGCACGGGAGGATGATGTTGAAGCCGTAGTAGAGCGTACGCCGCCGTATATCGACGAAAAACGTCACATCCGGGTAGATGTCCTTCGGGCAGCACTTGTACGTTCGCGTACGTTTAATCACGGGTAGAGCTGTATGTTTAATCACGGGTAGAGCTGTACGTTTAATCACGGGTAAAGTTGTACGTTTAATCACGGGTAGAGCTGTACGTTTAATCACGGGTAGAGCTGTACGTTTAATCACAGGCAGAGCTTTACGTTTAATCACGAGTAAAGCTCTACGTTTAATCACGAGTAAAGCTCTACGTTTAATCACGGGTAAAGCTGTACGTTTAATCACGGGTAGAGCTGTACGTTTAATCATGGGTAGAGCTGTAAGTTTAATGACGGGTAATGCTGTACGTTTAATCACGGGTATAGTTGTACGTTTAATCACGGGAGAGCTGTACGTTTAATCACGGGTAATGCTGTACGTTTAATCACGGGTAGAGTTGTACGTTTAATCACAGGTAGAGCTGTACGTTTAATCATGGGTAGAGTTGTACGTTTAATCACGGGTAATGCTGTACGTTTAATCACGGGTAGAGTTGGACGCTTAATCACAGGTAATGCTGTACGTTTAATCACGGGTAATGCTGTACGTTTAATCACGGGTAGAGTTGGACGCTTAATCACAGGTAATGCTGTTTAATCACGGGTAGAGCTGTACGTTTAATCATGGGTAGAGCTGTACGTTTAATCATGGGTAGAGTTGTGCGTTTAATCACGGGTAATGCTGTACGTTTAATCACGGGTAGAGTTGGACGTTTAATCACGAGTAAAGCTGTACGTTTAATCACAGGTAGAGCTGTACATTCAATATCGATATATGCGGAATCCTGCTATTTACCGAATTCAACCGTATACAATTAATTATATGTGATAGACCAGCACGATGACTAGTGACCGATAAAGAATATCGACAAGAAACATAATAAATATGGTGAAGACAATTACATGTATTTTGCTTCCTTCATTACAATACCTTCAAAATATAAAAAAAAACATTTCATTCTCCCGAATGTGACAACATTAACACCATGTAAAAAATATGAATGTTTCACCATGCACCCATTTTAACCCACGGTGTATATAATCAAGCACACGTTCGATTTTACGCCATCTTGGATGTGTGTGTGTGTGTGTGTGCGCGTGCGTGCGTGTGTATCCATGGTTAGCAAGATTAAAATGACATTTTAAATGTTTTTTTTTCAGTGAATTTGAATAGTATTAGCTGACTGATAAAAGAAACTACACACCAAGCAACATCCATTCTCCATTGCGTATGAAATCCTTCGTGTCGCCTCCGTTCGGGTCTTTATAATTGAGGTCGAGGTAACGATCCTGGTAAGACCACGAACCGAACTTGAGCGGACAGCGCTGGGTGTCGAACGGGAACCACAGAATGTTGATCTTGCACGTGCTCTTGAACATACCCGGTGGGATCCATGAAATCTGTCCCGTGCTGTAGAGGATGACGTTCGACTTGAATGTGCCGTCGAAGCGGTCATCCGCGCTATAACAATACATAACAATACATTTAAATACACCAAATACGCAATAGAAAATATCATAATCAGTATCGTGACCTGATGAACGGTTTTTGTATTTTGATGTCTAATGTATTTTTGGCAATTATTATATACATGCAAACTATATACATGTCTTGAAAATGATAATTGATTCGTACCTTATACTTTTGTAAAATTATCATTATCAAGGATATCATTATATATCTGATTTTATTAGCATTATTGTATGGTGACTAGTTAGGACCATGATGTCAATGGGTGTAGCCATTGTGGTTCTCTTAATACCTGGAGAGAAATGCATAAAAAACCTATAACTCCCGTGGGACTCAAACTCACGACCTCCACATAACCGGTCTGATTCTCTACCGACTGAGTGCCAAGGGCTAGCATCTTTCTCCATATTTAGGTATTTCTCACCGTTTCATGCTAGCGATATACAGATCTGTAACATGACTCTAAATTGATTGGCTGATTTTTTCAGTGTTTACTATATTAATGTAATGTTAATGGGTGTAGCCATTGTGGTTTTTTTAATAATTAGAGAGAAATACATAGAAAAATGTTATACCTCTGGTCGGACTCAAACCAACGACATCCAGATAACCGGTATAGTGCTCTACCAACTCTTTCTCTGTGCATTTATATCGATATATTTCATTCAATAAAATTTCACCAGATTATTTTCGAAGAACTCTCCATAATGTTTACTAATGTCATGTGTATGTATGTATATCTGAATTAGCAAAAGCTTTCATTTATTTTGTTTTATATTTTGAACAGGTGACGAACAAGGTTCCACACTGATTTAACTGCGAGTTCAATAGGGTGGTATTTGGTTAGCTCTGACATGACGCTTTAGATTAGATACATGCCTGTTGTATAGGAGAATGTCTGGTCTCCACACCCTGTTTACAGGAAGTCTAATTTCATCGATGCCTCCATAGTCTTTAGGGTCCCACATGAGGTTAGGATCGGTCCATGTCTGTTACAAACATAGAGACCTTGTTCCACATTCAGTATTATTAATAGTATCATCACTGTTGAAACGGTTCAGAATGCAGTGATAAACTTCTTGATTATTTCTAACTCCTCCATTATTTCTAACCCTTATATTCTTGAAATATGTCTCTGGAAATGGTGCTTCAGTGAAAAGTTGCCAAAATTCCCCCAAAAATCGATAGATTACATTGGTATAGTGAGAAATTCATCACTAGAAAACTTATCAAAATACATTGGTTTTTCACTATGGCAATAAGTCGACAATAAGTATTTTGATAAAAAATATAAAAATATTTAATTAGGTGAGGATTTTTACATTTATTATCTCCAAAATGTCAGAAAAATAAAGTAAAGTAAAATAAAGTAATTAGTTGTAGTAGTTATAATGAAGCCATTGCTTTAATCAGAATGAGAGAACTGTTGGTTAATGTCAATCATTTCACTAGTCATTAAGGTGTTGAATTAATGATTTTGTCTTAACATAAAACATAACAACGTAGAACAAAGCTAGATCATAAAACATCAACATGCAGTCATTAAACACAGGGTCAAGTCGACTGTGGAAACCCACAGGGTTTGATGAGAGTGCGTGAAGAATACAAAGTTAATTATCAAATTGTAGCTAATTAAGACAATGCAAAAAAAGTATTCATACAGAGTGACATAATACCAAATGTGATATAGGGTGTGTGCCCAAAATTCTGGCGGAGTAGCCGCTGCCATCTTTGTGGACAACTGTCAAAACCAGGAGCGATATCCTAGTATTGTTTTGTGTACAAATTTTTACTTATTTTGCATTCCTTTGTTAAAATCTATTGTGACTATCACTCTTTACTGACTTTGACTATTTTATGTCGTAACATTACACGGGTAGATATAGATGTCCCTCACTCATCCCGACAGGAATTGATTCTAAGCATCTAGGGATTTGTAGGCTCTGAGTCCATCCAATGTGTATGCACTGCGACAGTAAATTAAGTGATTAACAATATCAATATATGTGACATTTGGCCACAATTCAACATTTTACAACCATTCACGAAAATCTTGCTCATTTCCTATTGTGGAATGAACGGGGAAAATCCTTGGTTTGTGCTAATTTGAACTCACAACCTCTCGCATGAAAGGCAGCGCTTCTAACCACTGC
This sequence comes from Epimenia babai, assembly GCA_011762755.2. NCBI lineage: Eukaryota > Metazoa > Mollusca > Solenogastres > Cavibelonia > Epimeniidae > Epimenia > Epimenia babai. Next base: position 12,788 of record WURV02150453.1, on the reverse strand, counting down.
ACCACTGGCGCCAACAATTATAAATTAGTAAATTTCTTTCTCTACTATCGTTATCGATAGAACCTTTTATTAGGTTATCTAAACAGTCAATGTACTTTTATTATTAGCATCGCAATCTGTTCGATTCATTGTGATTTTAAATTTATAACAAAACTTTGTAGAATAATGCAATTTACTGCTGAATAATAGCTTTGTCACAATGCGTAATGAACGTCATTGCAGGTTTGTTCGTCGACAACCTTGGCGGCGCGTCGTCTGCTAGGGCCGTCACGTGACTTTTGTGCCCACGTCCTATTACTTATAGAACTAGAAATACTGCATGACTGTACAAGACTAGATCAAAATGTTCAGGAGACTCCGTTTGAGGTAACCCGAGTCACGCTGACCCCGAGAATATCTTTACTAACTACATAGATCTATCTCGCAAGACAGGGGTTTAATTAAAATAGTAGTATTTTATAATTACAATATCATTTTACGAAGAAATCGCAATTATTTTTTATTATTATTATCCATGTATCGATGCTTCGTACTTTAATTCTTGTTGAGTCATCGTTTTGTTATAACAATGTAATGCAGAGTAAGTGAGTGTATTACTACGGAAGAAGGCATTACTGGGTTCCAGCTACTTTTGGCAAATTTTAGTCGATATTTTTTTGGAAAGTGGGTGGGGTTAAAATCAATATTGGTTTCTAGCTATAAATGGCAAATCTAATATGACCTTTTTTGTCCTTGTAATTAATAACAGCTTCTAGTTAATATTGGTAAATTTGAATTGATCTTTTTAAGGTTGAAATTTATCATGGATTCTCGCTTTGACTGGAGAATTTTATTTGATCTTTTTGAGGTTGTAAGCGATAATGGAGTTTAGCTATTATTGGCCATTTGACAGTAAGTTGACCTTTTGAGGTTCTAATCGATTACAGATTCTAGCTATTATTGGTGGATGTCTATCTTTTAGGGTTTGTAAACGATTAATCATGTTACTCTCACCATAACAATGTGTTTGATCAGATATGATAAATGCCCATTTGCGATATAACAGAATGAAACTTGCGCAAACAGCATGCAACAAGACAAGTGCTAATGATGCGGCACGTTAAACACACACAACACACGAAATAGATCCAATATACGAGCAAATCCAATATATCTGACTGACGTTTCATCGATTTTAATTGAAATAATCAAACATCACACATTGTGTGTGGTAGCTTGTGCATTGGATCAGATAAGGTTAATGCTAACCACTCTCATGAATCGTTTAAATATACATGCAAACTATAACATTATACATTATAAACATTATAAACCATAACATTATATATACATATATACATATATATTCATATATACAGTGAAACCTGTATTAAGCGACCGTCTGCGGGACCGCCGAAAGGCGGTCGCTTAAGACGAGTGGTCGCTGTATACGAGTGGTCAGTAGAGCAGGTTTCACTGTACATATATGGGCGATAGTATAGCTATTTTTTATTATTTTCTCAAAAATCATAATATTTACAACAAACATATTGTAAGAGAAATTTCTGTTATTCTATAAATGGTCAGTCTACATTGTGTAGCGACTTTGTAGAGATGTTAAATCAAACCTTATTCTAGAACAAATAAGACTAGGTCAAGGTTTTGTCTGCTATGTCTCTTTTATATTGGCTAGTATATAAACCAGTTGAGCATATGCTTAGTTGTAAGGGAAATAAATGGAAAACCTTCTCTAATATCCCTTTTTTGAATGAATACTGCATATGAATTTTTTAGCTAAGGGTAGCATTTTACACCTGAGCACGTAATGTGTTCTCGACATTTTTTCTTGTTAATAGTAACTGTGTGCCACATATATTTTTATCGGCGACGCAAACACAAGTTGGACAGAGGCATATTTGACATAACTGGAAAAGATGACGAAAAAATGAATAAAGCAATGAAGAGAATAGACTGCCGTTGAGATTAAAAAACAATCCGAGAGTGGCCGATAGTGGCCGAAAGTGACCACTCACCAAGTCGAGCCAAACGTTACTGCGCATCATCTGGTTTTTCTCATCCTGCCAAAAAGCACGCATGCATATTGCGGGTGCACTGTAGCGGGTGCAACGCTAGCCGCGACGGATTGCGTGGTAGTTACTGTCCGCTATACATACTGACCGTTTTCTATTTATAACGGAAACAGCACAAGCCGCTGAGTACACTTCCGTGTATCACGCGTTTTAAGAGAACCATTTCAGTCCATCTATGGTAATAATACGTAAATGTTGCCGGAATACTTCATATTCATACGATACTTTTTCCTAGAAGCAGGTATAGCATTAACATATATGCGATGTATGTGGCAGTAATTCTATCCCAGAATAGCACCAGTATCTCCATATACTGTCGGCTTTTAGTTATAATATATACTTAATACCGTAACCACTGTTCGAGACCAGCCGAAGCAATTAAGACTAAACATTATATGCGTGTGAAATCATGAAAATGAATGAATCGAGCGACTTGCTATACGTAAGTCAACAAGTCTCTAAAAAACCGCGATGCCGAGGTAAGTAATGGAACGCGTGAATTGACAGCGTTGTCAATGACAGAAACGAATTATTAACCGCTGATAGGTAGATGGTGATTATATAGAATACATCCTTATATTGGGTGGAAGGTTCGGGCGACAGCATGCAAGATACATCTGTGCAATGGGTGAGATCAAACAAATGATATACAAGTGCTGAATGCCTGCTAAAACACTGTGCGACAATCTGCTTTCGATGGAATGCCTTTTACTCGCTTCAACCTGTGCGACTAAATGTGTTAACAACGCATTCGAGCAGGAATAGTCGCACAAGTGCATCGAAATATCGAAACGTATCGGTGATTAAGGGTCCCGACGGGAGTTTCCAAAAATGGAAAACGTGACAACATCCATTATGATGTGCTCGTTGTTTGTGATCATGTGACTCACCAGGTCTAACCAAACGTTTACGTTGATGATCTGATTCTTTTCATCCTAAGGTAAAATGAAAAAAATTCAATAACGGCAATTTATACCAGAAATCCACCAAAATCAACGAGTTCGGTTTGCTGTCTTCTTTTTCGCAACTGGGGCAAATGAAAATGGTGAGAGTCTCTGTCTGGCACTTTTAAACAAGTGGTTTTCACAATGGCTAAGCTATCTGAAGACATACAGCTCTCTTTTATCCCCGATTTACTACTGACATGCTGTAATATAGAATAGAAAATACATTTTACGTGACAGGTAACTGCTTATCTCTTCTATAAAATCTCATTTTTAAACTAAACCCGTTATATACTCTTAGCATATCTATCTGACACACGGAGAGAGAAATGTCAATGTCTATAAAAACGATATAGTTCATCTTCACAAAGTATGATTAATGCCTTCAGATATAGTGGTGTGCGTTGCCTTGTTAGCCGTACCATAAATATGACAAATACAAAGGTAACCAGTTTTTGATTAATATAAAGATTAACACGAGCTTTCATATACCAAGTCAACTTATACAAAGTATTCTTTACAAAATAATAATTATATCAACCGATAACTCAATTTTGTCAGTTCAAGTTGCTTCATTATCAGGCAATTTTTACAAAATAATAATTATATCAAGCGGTAACTCAATCTTGTCAGTTCAATTCGCATCATTATCAGGCGATTTTTACAAAATAATAGTAAAATTTTTTTTCATTTTAGAATGCATTTTTTAATAAACACACAAATAACAGGTCGGGTACTCTCCCAACTGAGTGACGGGGACAAGCGTTCTCCTGTGCTTTCAGATATTTAACACCGTTTTTGTAGAACCACTGATGTTTAAAGTCCGTATATTATAGCCAGCAATAATACGCAGATATCTGTAGCAAGCATGATGATGAACCTTAAATTAATTAGCTGATTTTTGCGGTGTTTTCTATCTTAATGTGATGGTATTAGGGGTAACCAATGTGGTTCTATAAATAGCTGGGGAGAAATGCACAGAACAAACCTTTACCTCTGATGGGAGATATCCGACACCTGAGACACATCAGACACATGTCATGACACCCAAGGGCCTGAGCGGAAAGCAGATACGCAGATAGGATTAGGGTTAGAGTATCTGCTTTCTGCTCAGGTCCTCGGGTGTCATGACGGAACGTCATAGTTCACTGTCCCAGAAAGAATGGGTCTACCAATACTTTGATAAATCGAAATGCGATTAAATATTCTTCCTATGGGTTTCAAACATAATTTATCAACGGTTTATTATATAATATTATAATATATTATTATAATGATGATCGCATTTACGTCTATAACATCACACATATGATGTAAAAGTTATAAATGAAGCCCAAAGAAAATCTTAACCTAAAAATTGAAGAATGCTCGAAAACTTGAAGGTTGATACTCTAACCCAAGTCTAAGGTATTAAAAGCCGTAAGTCCGTAAGGTAGCATACTTCGACCGCACGGTGATAGAAATCAACCAAACGAATTTATCACGATTCTCAAAACTGTCAGATGTCACAACACAACTTATCAATAAAAATCAACTATGTATATACGTATGCGTATTCTAGACACTTGTCAAAATTGTTAAAGATCAAGCTTAATAATTTCGAGCAAAGAATAGTATTGCCATCTGGGCGGCAAAGTTCGGCGAAGTTCCTCGGGGTTTTAAAAAGCTAGCAGAAATGCTCAATTCTCTAGAATAGCCACAGGCTCATTCGTTAATGTTAGCGTTGAAGAGTCTCGGGGGTGCGCGCTGTGAGTGGCATTAACTACGAAAGTAAATGACAAAACTCGGAATTATCTTTTTGGTTCCTTTCAGTTTCACAAATTTTCTTCACTCCTCGCAGACGACAGATGCCAAATCACGTGGTACGCAATAGGTCACGTGACTGCCACTTGCAGCGAAAATACAAGTAGATTAATATTTTTTTTAATAAAGCGAATAGTAGTCTCCAACTGACTTATCCTGTATTTTCCAATAAATACTACACCGATATCCTATGTTACTTCTCCCTTTTTATTTCGTATTTACTATTTATACTGAATCATAAATAAGTTGTTAATCTGCTAAGTGTTCACTGTCAAACACGATTCATCTATGCGGAAACATCGCTGGGCGTACGTTCGTGATCGCTTCGACATGAACTTTTGCAGAGCTTTCAAAACGAAGTGCGCAATATGAACGTTAAGTCGACATGAATATTAAATCGATAAAAAGAGAGCAGTGATGGAAACGCGAAAAGAATGTAAGTCAAAAAAAGATTAACGATTAACTAGAACAATGCAATTACCAAATAATTGACATGAACAAATATCCAAAACACATTTGATGACGATGACGGTAAAATGCTGGGAAGTGCGAGTATTCAACACGTTGCCAAAAATCCCCTGAGATCAAAGGAGGACATAGCGGCGTATTGTGGCATGTCTCAGCTGTTTGCTTAATGTTCTATCAATGACGATCTGGATAACCTCTGGATAATGTGGTTATGTAAGATGCCTTTGTTTCTGACATTGCTCTATTTCGAATGCTCTCTGGATACTCTCAGTGGCGCTTACCTCCCCTCTATCATGTCATTTCATTGTAAATCAATATCACCTATCACAGATTGAACGAAGTGTGTGATATATGTTCTGTCCAGAACCATTTGTATGAATGGACCAAAACAACTGGCTGCCAGGACCAGGCGGTTTTTATTATATACCACAATGTTTTCCCACTCTGATAAATGAAGTAAATCCTGCTGTCGTCCTAACCACAGCCTACAAAACAATGGCCATTAATAATCAATGTAACTAACTTGGCGAACTAACTAACTTATTAATGGTAGTTAGTAAATGTTGGTCGCATTCACTTGGTTGATAACGGTTTCATTATACAGTTGTAAAATTTACAGTTGAATCATCCGACACAAATCTTCTTGGGTATTCAACTCGGAAATCTGGCTCAGTCCATAAAGTAGACGGTGTTGATAGGCCTATACTGTAAATCGTTAGTATGTCTACATGCGGATTCCAAGTCGTAAGTTTGCGCATAAAATTGTTCACAACGGGCACCAACCACCCATACCATCCATATGATGTATGACAGCTGTCCAATGCACTACTGATTGTAATTTAATAACAATGATGAGGATTCCATTAAGGACAATACAGAAGTAGGCATATCCACGTACACTTGACGCTCCCAGAGCGAATTGCAACACGATCATGAACATTGCATGAAAAAGATAGAATTGAGGGATAATACTGACGGCGAAGAACCTACCTGTACAGTTATCTTTTTGCGGCGACTAAGCCTCCTGGAACCGGAAATGGATTAGGAAAAAAACTCAATAATTAGTGATAATTGAGGCATAAGCCGTGAACGGAACCGTTAACACTGGAGTACATTAACTAGCTGTAACAAAAAGAATTAGACCATCCAACGTCAGTGACGAGTTGGCACAATATCGCGGAATAAACAGTAGCTATAGTCTGTGGATTGGGGGCTCTACTTAAACTGATCTTTTTAGCAGGAGGGATCTTTTTAGATTTTCCAAATCATCGCTTGGTTCAAAATTCTTCTAAGCTGAACATTAATTTTCAGTATCGGAGAATGTCGGTAGGACAAAGCGTTTACTTTTACCTGTGTTATATTTTATTCACCGACGACACAGAACAAGTCTGTCATGGAATGCAAAGAGTTACAGGAGTATACACGACAGTGCCCACTTGCTAAAACGTGTGAAATTGGTAACTGAATGCACGATATTGCGAGAAAAATGTATAATAGTGCTTATTGGTTTTTGTATAATAGTACTTATTGGTTTATCTAATTTGCTTTTTTTTGCATTTATCTTATCACTCAGCATGGCGGATAAATATTCTCTCAATTCTTCCGTTTACCCTATTGCATGGTGCGTAGATTTCAAGCTAAATACATTATTTGAGGGCATTAATAAATTCATACACGATGGGCGGCTAGGTGCCTTTCACCTTGTCATTTCATTAGTCCAAGCACAGTAATTTTTATCAACATCGACTTAGAAGCCGTATTATGGTATTTGCCGTGAAGACGTTATAATTTTATGTAGGTAGAGAAAGACATATTGTCAACGATATCTTGCGTGATTCGCCATTTATGCCATCGTATACCATTCAGTATGTCCTGCTGCATCAACCCCAATGGGTGCCCTTTTTCATATAGATTAGTCCGTAAGATAGTGTAAGAAAATAGAAAGATCATTTTCTGAATCTGCTAGGCCAACATTCCGAGATAACACCCAAACCAAATGTTGTTCACAAGAGCTACCAATCAGCGCTGGAAACTTTACCATGGAAGAACGTACGATATGCATTAAGGGTGTTAGAAGCAACGAGGCATTTGGATTAGACAGCGTACCTACTGTTGTGACGTTTGATCACAATCTACCTTTTGAGAAACACATTTGCAATGCGTGTAGGGCCTGTTTCCTACATTTTCGATATATACGTCGCATTCGCCCATGTATCACACAATCTGTTGCGGCTAGTGTGGTCCAGTCATTGCTTACGTCAAAACTCGACGACTGCAATAGTTTACTTCTCGGCTGTCCGTCTATTGCCATTACTCGTTTGTGTCGTGTACAGAATACTGCGTGTCGTATTGTTATGAAGAAAAGTAAATTCCGTCGAATTACTCCCGCTTTAACCAGTCTTCACTGGCTTCCGATTCGTGAGAGGATTATGTTTATAGTTCTTGTTTCTATATTTCTTGGTCTTCATAACCTTGGGCCTGGATATATTAAGGAGCTTCTTACATTCTATGTTCCTGTACGCCGTCTGCGGTCTTGTGATACACACACAGCTGTAGTAAAGCCATGTCGTCTTATTACATCTGATAGGCGGTCTTTCTCCTGTGCAGGTCCTAAATTATGGAATGATCTTCCAATCTCATTGCGACAGCAGGCATCGCTCAGATCATTCAAATTCCACGTGAAGACATATCTGTTTTCAAGGGCTTTTATATAATTATTTTATATATTTCACTTATTGTTTTATTTTCATCTTTTAATATGTGTATACATTTTCTATCTGTAAAGCGCAACTGAGAGTATATGGATACTGATATCTGCGTTATATAAAATATTTCTACATTTCAATCTTAAGACTTCTAGAAATCTATAACAGAAAAATGAATGAGGGGGGGGGGTACCGGAAACCTGGGTCAATATTGCAACAGTGCCATTACCAGAGATAGGCGACCTTGGAGCTATGAAATGAAATACACTCGATAAAAATGTACGTAGCTGAGCTGTCAAACACACTATGCGTGATTAAGCACTTTGAATAAACTCTGCTTATATTGTTATACTTAGTCTATTGATCGACCCACATTTTCTATGATCATATACAGCACAATACAAATAAATTTCAGTACAATACACATAGTAAAAATATTATATAAAGTAGTTTTATGGAATAGAGTAATAAAGATTGCCTACAGAAATAACGACAAAATATATATCGTTGGCGACAGGAAATATAATTACTACCTTATAAGTCTCCAAGAATAGACAGAAAGCGAGAACCACAAATAGTTCGTTATCAGGAGGCATAGAGCATACAGCAGTAGAGATATGTTGATCAAAGATCATCAAAGCCGAGAGATTTGAATTGGATATGCAGATTTCTGATTAAATACAATCTATAGGAAAGTGGTCGTAGTGTGAGTACAACAGGTTGCCTATCTTTGGGTTGTGCAAAGTTGAAGAGATTTTCTACATAGAGATAAATATCTCGGAATATCTGAGTGGAATAAAAGCATTGTGGGTGTGATTAGGGTTGCTTTTATTCGACTACTAGTATATGACCACTATTACGTTCAACCCATTCCCGTACTGACATTGCTATCCTAATCAAAAATTAATCAACTTAGTGACCATGGAATATCACTGATATATCCTCGTTATTTTTTTGATATACTGATTACTATTCCGCGTTATATATACCATCACGCCCCTTGTCACCTAATTTACTCCTACGTTATCGCATTGTTTCTAACTGTGTGATTTGTTATCTAATTCTTTTGTCAGTTTTTCCTGTGTTTTCATTGGACAGCTGAGCTTTACTGCCTATGTATATCTCCCTATATACCTGCGTTGTAATTCCACTTTCATCACCTGATGAAGCATAGTGCTTATGCGAAAGCTTGTGATCAATAAACCAGTTAGTCTATATAAAAGGTCTTTATCTTTATGGTTTCTATCAATTAGACTAACACGGCTACCCACCCGTATACTTATATGATTCCATCGAGAGAGAACAGTGAATAAATATCCTGTTAGCCTATGACAGGATAAAAATAGTGAGTTCTATGAACATTCTATACAAAGACACAGGCACAAGTATTGACACCAAATCGAGATACCGAGCTCATCGAGGTAGCCCCGGGTGTCCTACAAGGATACACTTTGGCGTCATTTATTTATTCATCTCATATGCACTTGACCAAGGACTCAACGAAGCCACGAGAAATCCCAACACAGGATTCATGTCTGAAATACGCTAAAATTTTCGACAAACCCACTATATACATCACTAACACAGACTACAGTTGACCTGACCCTACTTTGAAGTTATACCGAGTGAACGTCGTAAATAGTGGGTATGATAGAATGCGCCACAAAACAATGAAATAAAGACATTTGAACGAAGTGATTGATGGGCAAAGTACATGCACACACCGTTTGTTGACGTACGCAAACAAAGGTGGGGCGTGTCTGTCTTGATCCTACAGATTCACAATTCATTCGTCTTCTCGTGAGTCAATGTCCTTCCAATACACGTAATCTACATGACGCGTCTAAAATTCATTACAATACATAAACAATTGTGGAATTGATCAACCCACTATTTCACCAATTCACAATACGCCAGTCTCCGCGTGATGAATGTCATTAGCATTATGTATTGACCAACCAGTCTTCTGCATGTCCACTTAGGCGTTCGTGTAGATAGAAACAGGCATGTCCACTTACACGTCGAAACAGAATATTACCCCTCTACAATGTATATCGCTAAGTAACTGATAGGCAGGCAAAAACTACTGAGAATGCATTACCGTAGGAAAGGATAATTGTTTTCGTCGAAATAATATGAACGGACTCCTATTGGCGGTGGCAGACATAAAGACCGGATGGATCGTATGACGACGCTTGCTACTAACACAATGTATTTCCTAGTTACTTAAGCTCGTCATCATGCGTGTATGTTATGTGAGCCTTAGAGGAGAACTACGCGTATTGTTGTTACAGAATCTCTATCCGAGCTCGCGGTATCAAGACGGAGCGGAGAATAACGATCGATGGATTATGACATATGATAGCTCCGGTGAGCTGCAATGCATCCGTGCCTCGTACATCGGGGAAAAACCGTGAATTCCATTTTCGCGTGGTTCTATTGGACTTGACAACACACACACACACCTGACAATGTGTGGTCATTTCACCGTATATAAGACTATGCTTGCTTTAGACGTCCACCTGTCCACCCGTCCACTCAAATCAAATAATTCAATTAAAAAAGACAATCCACGGTGTACGAAATATGCCGCGTGGATTTTAATGTGTCTCATATCACAAATAGATCAATAATATGATCGTTGTACATATATATGACGTCAATATGACATCTGTTCAATTGTTTTTTAGAAGTGTCTAACTTACTGGGCTGATGTTGGACGGTGTATGATAATGAAAAGTAGGTTTGCACTTGATTTTGATTGGAAATTAAGAAAGAGTAGCACATAAACACATCGTTAGAAGGAGTAGGTTAGGGACACATTCACAATGTGAATGCATAATACGAAATATATTTACTTAAAATGTAATTTTTAAGACGTGACCGACTAATTTGAATAATATGAAGAACTAGATATTATAAATACACCTCAACTTTGAGGAAGACAATCAAAATCTGGGTTACACAGGATAAAAACTTGAGAGGCCAAATGTCAAGAAAGGTCGCTCTAATAATAAACTCATTTTATCCCGTTGAAATAGGAAGTCTTTAATGAATATGATTGGAAAATGGAGATGATTACATCGAACTATGAGACACGGAAATATGATTTTTCAATAATGCATATCTGACGCAACAAGATATATAACGAAAACATAAAAACGCTTCTGCCCGTTATTGAGGATCATATCATATTACAACGTTATAGCGTTGTAGAAACCCGCGTTACATTTCTAACGTCAACAATTTAATGTAACGCAATTACAAATGTCACGCTGAACCTATAACCGCGCGTCGTCCTGTCTGTAATTTGCATGACATTAGAACGCTACAGATTTGCTAACGTCACACTTACAACGTCGATGATTTGTTGTAACGTGATTCCAAATGTCACGTTAACGGGATGAGATTCGTTCAGTACGGGACGAGCGAGCGGGTCGTATTCTCTCTCGACAAAAAGGTCGCGCATGAGGACTTTTTGAAATTTAGTCTGCAATGACCCTGAAATACACCGTACTCAGCAATGTAATATAAAAACGGATGGGGCAGTAAGTATACTTATATAAAATCAGTGAATATCTACAGTGAAATGCACAGTTTTTCTACTATAAACCTTTTATTTAAAGAAGCCTTCATTAGATCAGCCCAGGCGTGTGGATGTAATTATTTATTTCGTATGAAAGCGTAATAATAACAATCCATTTGTTTTGGAGGCGCCCTAATAACTAGTATGTCTCTAAAACGCCTACCCGCTATTTGTGCATATAAGTTCGTTTACTACCTACACATATGATACGCGTATAGTATTGCCTGCGGTTCCTCAAGAGGCCGCGCTTTTTCTTCGTTCCAATGCAGCTAAAAAGTATTAATTCTATGCACGGTGTCGATTCGTCACTCGCATATAACGACGTCGCCGTTGCAAATTGAAAACTCTGAGAGCATCTCTGATGTCGCTCATGTGGTTATTATAATCGGTATCTATATGAATATATGAAACCCGTAACACACGTGTCGCTACCGCTCGCACGATGACGGTCTAATTATAAAGATGAGCCGAGAAAGACAGAGAACGCCTCGGGGGAGTTAATTCGAACAGAAATCGCGTTTCCTTACGCTCTGTCGATGACTGTTAGAAACGCGCGACATAAACCATGTAATAACTTGAGCTGTTCCTCGCCGATGTTGAACCAAAAACATTAATATATATTATTTTTATCATTATTTAGGATATGATTTCAGAAGTGCTTGATGACACAACCAAAGGTATTGAATTAATTATTGTTTATCTTAAATTGTAAAATCGAATGGTGACATTTCTGTAATAGAACTAATTAAAGCCGTTTTCCAACAGGCGCTACACAATGTTTTGTTCGGGATGACTTCCGTTTCAGACGCCAGGATGCTCAGCACATTTTCGCTTTCCTGGTGCAACCCGGAAAAGGCACCTACATCCAAATACAGAATAAAATCACAATTGACGCCGGCGATTCGCACTGTCAACACGAGACATAATACAGCCCGTTTGCCTGCGTATGAAGTCCGTATTTCGATGGCACGTATTTTCTTCAATGAGTGTTTCGATGCTTGATAAACATTGCAACCTGACCGCATCCGCAATTATTCTAACAATTGCCAGAGGCTAGTCCTTGGCTTTTTGTCGAGAAAATAGCTTTCGCGTTTCTTTGGAAACAATAGATGCAAAAAGTTCGTTCCTTTGGATTAATGACTTTGCATTTTTCTTCTCTAAAAGTTGTCTAGTAACGCTTCAATAACCGGCTAGATAGATAAACGGATATATA
>WURV02150442.1:0-17452 GCA_011762755.2 Epimenia babai | reverse complement strand
CAGACCTGTTATCGACTGCCTTAATCATAAATGTCACACTGACCCATTATCGACTGCTTTAATCATAAATGTCACACTGACCCATTATCGCAGCCGTCACACAGCAACATGCGGTGTTCGCGGTCAGGTCTCAGACACACACGACAATACGTTAGGTCCTCAACGTCAGCATTACCTACGGACGTGTCGTTAATCGCGATCTTGCAAACAAAACGCATGCCATATGCTTACAGCGCGTTGTCCAACAGTCGTTTTTTGATTGGAAAGGGCATATTCCATACTAACGGGTGTCATATAAACAATATATATCATAGTCTCCATTCTTTTAGCTTGTTTACCAGTCGCTCACATAGTTACTTGGGCTGTCCCTATTCATTGCTGACTTTATCCAGTTTTACAATTTTACAACTCACAGTGAGAGCCTTAGCATCTTCAACTCAGCTACCTCCAGTTTCCTTTTCCTGCCCCTTACTACGCGCCATCGTCTCCCAACCATTGACAAAAGCTGGTCTTAACACATATTATCTACAATACTGCCTTACTTTTACTGTGGAAATTTACAATCACACACTTCAGAAGATATCTTTCTAAAAACCCAATCACAAAAATCTTGCTTATTATCTACAATACTGCCTTATTTTCAATGTGAAAATTTACAATCACACACTTCAGAAGATATCTTTCTAAAAACCCAATCACAAAAATCTTGCTTATTTCATTAAGTGGAAGATACAGAAAAAAGTCTGTGGTTGGTGTGAATTAGAACTCGTGACATTCCACACGGAAAGCCGCGCTTCAAAGTACAGCAAAATGATGAATATATATCTGAGGTGAAGAGACCATTCGTTAGCATGTCAATTTTAAAAAACATTAAATAAATTGATAAGTATAAAGGAAGAAAGATATGATAATATGGGATGAAAAATAATTTGTGGGGTGCCTCAGGGTGCGTACCTTGCGGTAAATACGTTTTGATCGAGCTCTTCGCGCCAATATCTGATTAAACACCCGTCTGTCTAGGGGGCAAGTGTTCACTCTCTGCGTAACACATTTAATGAAAATATACAATAAACAAATAGATCTTATACCTCATGTTGGGTGCAGACCAATGATATCTCATGCCACTCTTGAAATAGAAATAGGCTGGTCACCGTGGTAATCATTGTGTGGGCCATTCTTGGCTCTTTAAAAAGCAAAGCTAACCTCAATGGTTAACATGAAAAATGGGTTAGCCTTAGTTGAGGGGTGGAGTCGTGGGGGGGGGCACTGCAATAAAAACCACCATCTCTTGTCTCTGGACAAATACTTGACCTTTGTCCATTCACGAAACTGGTTCAAAATTCCTACACATTCTGCCAACTCCGCTGAGTCTGTGATAGTTGATGATTATTTATAATGAAATAATGACATAGAGACCCTCCAGACAACAGTTAGTATACTTGTTAGAGCATGAATTGAACCAGGGACCCCTGTATTCAAAGTCAAACGCTCTAACCACTACGCCAGCGGCCCCCGTGACTGTAAAGTGTGGTATATAAATATCATACTTTGTTTTATGGTTTCCTCCACTGTAGTTTCTACGGCAATGAAAAGTATGACTTTGATCTTTCTATTTACATAACATTACAACTGAATGATGACACACCTGTGACCAAGTCTGCAAACAGTCGAGGCAGAAGGTGTGGTCGCATGACTCCGGTGTGCCGAGGGGCTGTGTCTGAAACTTATTCAGGCAGATGAAGCATTTGGTCATTTCGCTGCTTGGCATGATTTGCGAATATTTCATAAGATTGGCTGGTGGTTCTACATTGGTGGCAACTGTAACAAATAGAAAGACTATTGAAACGAGTCCATATTGGTTATCTTCGATACTTTATGATAGATTCCTGTCATGGAACAATAATACAACATGGCTATACAATAGGGATGAAGAGCTTCTAAGAAAATGGGAGTCATGAGACTATTGATGAGCCAATATTTAATTGTACATTATTCCAATCTTAATGGGTCTATCACAAATATCGATATGGAAACAATGATTTCGACGTAATCAAGAGTGTTGGAATTTCTTTCAAGTTAAGGACGTGGCTAGATTAATAAGGTACAAACCATAAATATCTTATTGATTTTTATAGTTCTACTGTTGGTAAAATTGTTAGAGTTTAAAGCAAGAATTTATTTTATACGATAAATTATAGTAGAAAATCCTAGTCCAAGTAAAATATTTTAAGTATAAACAACTACAAAACCATTTGAAATCTATAAGCAAATTAAAATGATGAAATAGGAAACCATCTCCAATATTAGTTAAGTTCGGACTGCCTTATATTTAGTTTGTTTCAATTTGAGCACGTCTGCTCGCGATATCGTCTGCTACGAAAAAATCGGCTACTAACAGGAAGTTGATTTTTTTAAGACAGACGGATGTCAATTTGCAAAAATGTGCGTAATTTTTCTCGCAGCACAATTACAAGTTGATTACAGCTTGACTAGAAGTAGTCAAAAAATTATAATAGGAACGGTAAGAAAAGAACGATGGTGAGCTCATAAATAAAACCCTGGAATACTAGCCTTAATCTAGCAAAGAATATTTTGAATTGGTGACGTAGACAGGAGACATGACTGTTTGTGTCGGCCATTTGGGAAATGAAAAGTATAATTTTAATAGTGAACTAACATCGAATTAACACATGGACGGAGCTACATTCTATGGTCATAATGTATTTTTAGACACATGCGGGTTGATCATTGGACCGCCATTTCAGCGTTACGATGTAGAGTTTAGACAGCATAGAGGGCAGGGATAAAGGGACCATTTAAATGAATCGACAATCGATTACCGAAATTCTCAACTGGATAAGAATATCCCCAGGATTCTGTCCTGAACAAAATACGGGATTAAACACTCGTATGGGAATGTCATTTTATTTTCACTTAATTTAACTCAAAAAAATTATACGGTACAGTGAACTATGGGCAGGCTAATCGCGCTATATTACATGTATTATATAAGGGGAAGCGATTAATTGAGTGGCAGTAATGCTGGACCCATAACCGAAAAGTCGAGGCTTCGAAACTGCCCGCGGGAAGCTTTTTCAGTAAAAAGAGTTATACATATATCGATATCGCCGATTTCTGGAGTAAAACCACCTGCAAAATGGGTGAAAGCCTTGATATCATTGTTGACAGGGTAGTATGGGAGTGTCGAATGTATTGCATATGCGCTGAATAGAACTGCAAAAAGCCTCTATTGTAAACCGCATCTGAGAGCCATAACTGTTACTTGCGGTCTGTAAATGATGTTTTTTATTTATACATTTTACATATGACAAAAAATTGCACATAAGGTGGTAAAATTGTCGCACACTCCGGCAAGTCTATGATAGTTAATGGTTATTTACAATGGGATGACGACATAGAGGGGAGGTAAGCGACATAGAGACAATCCAAAGAGCATCTGAAACACAGCTCAAAAGCGAAAAAGCCCAAACAGAATCAAACAGCAAGGGCTACCCAGACCCCCACTGGCACAGGGGTTTAAGGCACTCTCCCTTAAAACGCCACACTTCATATACCGTCTAAGGCGGGAATTAAACCATAGCCTTGTAGATTCAAAGTCAAATGTTCTAACCACAATGCTAAATGCTCCCCTCCATTATTGAGGTAAGAAAATTTACGAGTTAAAAACACGAGAAAGAGTTCGCGATTAATTCTTTATTGTAGAAAATTCAAATTAACTTCTCTAAACTTTATTTCAGCTACCTACTCAGATTTATAACTAATAATAAATGGAAAATGAAAATAGCAATACAAAAATAATGCGTACGTTTAAAGCAATATAAAGAACGTATATAGAAAAATGAAAATATCTAAACAATACAAAAGAGTATTAGGTCATCCAACCAGATGGTCAGGAAAATAATAACAAATACAAAATATATAATTTATTAAATGCTGGGAAAAGGTAAAAAAGTGGAATCACTTTGAAGGTTAACATTTCTTTGAGTCTTTGAGAGCATAATTTTGAGGATTATATGCCACTCAGAACATGACTGGTGAGTATACATGGTATTTGGAAATGTTTCTAATGAAAAACTGAAGAAAAATACACACAAAAAAGAGATGGAATGGGGAATGGTGAAACCTTGGTTTCAGCCTGAAAGGCTTACGTTTATTTTTGGTATTTTACGACTGGCATTGTGTAAATAAATTTATTCAGGTTAATTTTGCACAAAGGGAGATAATAAAGATTGATAACAATGGTTTATATGGGGTTTAAAGTGAGATTCTTACTGAGAAAATTTACTTACAAAATTCTAACCGAAAATCAAGCTAAATGCAAAAAGGAAACACAAACAAACACAATTTAATTACCATTTATAATTTGACTTATTTCTCGCGGCCATTTTGGACGGATTGTGTAGGCATCTCTCGTGTTTTTGAGTTGTCATGTTTATGGAATGACGAACGCGAAATGGAAATTTGTATTATGAAACGAATACCAGTGCAACTACAAGAGATAAACAATTCTCACGGAATGGAATCTTTGAGTAATCTTTGCACAGAATAATGAAAACATATACTATGGTAACTTTGTTCATTTGAACATTTCTGTAAAAATGATCTGAAAAAAAAGATGGAAGAAAAAAAACTGATGAATAGCAAAATATGTGCAGGATTACGAAGAGAAATGGAATGCGGTTTGAAGATCCGGTTGAAGATTACAGACGTGAAGACTCAGACACCATGCCGTGGTTAAAGTAGCCGCTCGTCGCTGGCATTTTAAGATCTGGGTCCTTCAAGTCGACGTTGTTCACCCCCACGAAGGATTTAGTGTCGTCGCCCCTTCGCTTGGCGATGAATCGCCGGCATTTGAGGGTTAACTCGGCCGACACCCAAATGACGACAACCAATGAGAGGTAGGCAAACCTGACGATACAAAATGTCTGATTAATGTACAATCTAGAAAAGTCATGCGTGGATGGAAATTTTACGGTGCCACTTACGATCTCTGAAGATCGTCAAGACCGTATGTATTATATACAGTATCTTACAAAAGATATGTATGATAGTCCAATTGTGGGCAGCTAGCGTAGTGGTTAGAGCATTTGACTTTGAATCCACGGGACCCTGGTTCAATTCCCGCTCTAACCAGTATACTGAGGCATTTTTCGGGCTGAAAGCGCCTTAAACCCCATTGCCCATAGGGGTCTGGGTAGCACTTGCAGTGTGGTTCTGTTAGGGCTCTTTCCCTCTGACGCTGTGCTTCAGATGCTCTATATATGATGTCTATGTCGCTTACCTCCCCTCTATGTTGTCATCTCATTGTAAATAACCATTGACCTTCCATAGACTTAGCGGAGTGTGCGACATATGTAGCTTGTATGTAGACATCTGGAACCAGTGGCGTGAATGGAAAAGGGTCAATTGTCTGCCCAGACTCTGTGGATTTTTCACATTAGGTGTTTTTTTCCCCCCACCCCTTATATAAGTGAGGCTAATCAAATTGTCGTGGAGAGAGATGCACAGGAAAAAACTTATACTCCTGATGGGACTCGAACCCACGACCCCCAGATAACCAGTCTGGTGCTCTACCAACTGATTAGAGCCCTATCCCTGTCCCTGTAGCTCAGTTAGTAGAGTACGAGACCAGTTATCTGGGGGGCGTGGGTTCGAGTCCCATCAGGGGTATAGGTTTTTTCCTGTGTATCTCTCTTTATAGAACCACATTGGCTATCCTAATTACCATCAAACTGTCGTGTTAACCACATAGGCCAGCTTTGTAAAGGGCCAAGAATGAAATTGGCCTACACGATTACTTCGGTAATCAGCCTATAAATAAATAAATAAATAAATAAAATGATAGACGATTCTAGTTCTCGAAATTTTAGTAACGGCCCAATTTGGCCCATTCGAAGGCTGGCTGAAAGTGTTTGTACTGTTTTCAGACGTAAGTAGTACATAGGTTAGCTGTTAATTATAATGATGCGCAGTTTCTTTGGGTTGTTCCATCTCTTGAGGAATTCATTCATCGCGTCAATTGGTCTCTTTTAGGGACCGTCGCAGTTTTGTTGAACAAGGTACAACAAATGGCAAAGCTCTAAGACAAAGATTTCAAAAATGTTCCAATGGATGGACGGACGGACGGACGATGGACAAAATCTAAGCATCCAATCGGGTAAGCACTATCAATAGACATGCATATTCATGACGTACCATACCGCCCAGAGTATTATGGACGACAAGATCAGATAGACCCCTAAGGACACGTTCACCAGGGCGAGGCAGATCGCCAGCAACCCACACGCGTGGTGGCACCACTCCCACAGTCGACGACGCATAACCTTCAAGGACGGATGCTCGGGACGGTGAGGTCGACTGGACAACGAAAAAGGTAAAAGGTAAAGCACAACATTTTTAGACCGCAAGTATCAGCCAATAAAGGCTCTCAAAATGCGGTTTACGATGAAATGTTTTATGGCATCTATTCATATACAATACCTTCGATACTCACATATCACCCCGCCAAGGATAATATCGAGCATCTACCCATTTTAGAGACGGGTTTACTCCAGCAATCGGGGATGAATGACTCGCTGAGGATCACCGCAGAAAAGTCAACAAGTGGGAAGTTTCGAACCCGCGACCTTTCGGTTACGAGTCCGGTGTTCCTACCACTCGACTAACTGCTTCCCCCAATGGAGCAGTGGTCTCCAAGTGGTGTTCCGCAGACTGGCACTGGTCTGCCACTGTTCTTTCGCCGGTTTGTCAGATTCTAATGTTAGCTTTTTCACCATTTTCATGAGAATTCCTGTATTTGGCCTTGAGACTGAATAACAGAGTCATCCGCAAGACTAACAGGATGAGACTAATTACCCACCTTAACCAAGTGGCACTTTCAATCTTAACTTTCAGTTTCTGACCTATGCTTTATTAAATGATACTGTCTAGCGATAGTGTGTAGCTTTCGCGATAACCCGGGATTATTACATTTTGTAATATTACTTTCTGTGTGTCTCTAAAATGGTCTCTCATGATTTTTTATTGCGAGTTCGTCTGCAACATGAATAACTTCCCTATGAAAATACAACAGTTGAGTAGAAATGACGCTTTCTTCTGGATCACGTCTTGAGGATCAACACATTATGGTTTCTTGCTTTTGATGATATTTTGCCAGGATGCAGGAAAAAACGCAGTATTATGACGATATATCATTCACACATGAGTAAAGGACCAAAGTCAGCCCAAAATTACATTTTTTGTCTGCAATAAAAGGGCAGTGGTATGAAACTTGACTGGATTTTATACGTCTACTATAGTGAGTTACTTGTTTAGAGCGCTAGACTTTGTTATTTGGAGGTCGTGGGTAGCAGTCCCAATAGACCTATAGGTTTTTTCTGTGTATTTCTCTCCAGTTGTAAACTTAGACATTTGTTGCACCTCAGGAAATTTCACGCTATTTGTCATCGCATTAAGATTGGGACAGTGGAAATTTTGTGCACATTGTTACCACAGACACATTGGGACATTTCCGGTTACTTGTTGCCACATTTAGATTGGGACATTTCTTGCTATTTCTCGCTATATGTTGCCACATTCAGATTGGGAAATTTCTCACTATTTGTTGCACATTAGATTGGGACACTTTTTCGTTATTCGTTGCCACATTCAGATTGGGACATTTATCGCTATTTGTTGCAACTTAACAGATTGGGGCATTTCCCACTATTTATTACTGCATTCGGATTGCGACATTTCTCCGTGCCTGTTCTTGGTTCAGTTATTGCACCGAACAGTAAAAGCAGGCATCCTCCAACCATTGTATGTTGCCGATATTCTTTCGTGATATTAGGCGATTTTGGTCGTATTAGTAAAATTACCGATATATACTACCCGCATTATTGCAGCTATAAATAACACCCCATGAGTTTATATAGAGAAGACCGCTACCCATGTCCCTATGATCAAAATAAGGCAAAGGTTGGCTAGTAGTTTATTGGTTCGGGGTGGCAGACCAGGCTGGGGATTCTCGGCATCTGTAGGCCAAACATACTTGGTGCCGAATACATTCAGGGCCGCAGTGACATAAATATCACTGTTTCATGTCAATGCAATGATATTACAATGTAGAATAAACATAAATGAAAATGCATTTTGGGCCTCTATGAACCGATCAATATTGGGTTGTAAAGTTGTCGTAAAGGAATTTATTAGCACCCGTCTTTGAGAGTCTGAATTTTTAATTAATCCTTCTATATGTCTCCAATAAAACAATTTTGCAGCCCTTGTCGATAGTACATATATGCGTACCTACATACATAAATATATATACACAAACATACAACTTCATATATACGCCAAGCGACATACAATTGATTTTAGGCTGATTTTTCACTAAGAATTTATTCATCCATCGGTTATACATCAAAAGACATAAACCCTAATTGACGAATTACTGTAGCCCACATGGATGACCTTGACTGAAATTTTTCTCTATTCTACTAATGAATCATTCTCATTTCGTACGATCTCTTTACAACAGTTAGTATTTTTGACGTCACATCTTCGCCATTCCATTTCCGGACTATTATTACTTCCCCAAACGGCGGTGCCGTGATGTCACCTTAGCTATGACGTCTACTAATACAATCAGTTTCGCGTCTCTCTTCTATTTTCGTCGTTGCCTTTCGCGCATCGCGTGATTGATATACACGGCCCACAATCCTGCGCGGAGATTTATCGTTAGCAGAGGGATGAATCAATTACACGCGAGCTGAACACCGGCGTTACCTCGGCACGCCCGCCACGCCCTGCGTCTTCCACCACGCCGGAAATCCGAGAAGACTTGTTCTTTTACTTCTATCGGTGAAACAATACATAAATAAGCTGCCCACCGGGGCAGTACTGGCGTTCCAAAGATAGCTCATAGTTAACGGACTTAGCTAAGGTCACTGGGTTATTTCCATCGGTGCATTGGGTGTATTTAAATCCTTTTGAAATATCAAGCAAATACTATCCACTTAAATTCCTGGGGGTGTCTTCGGAATGACATCTTCGGTTTAATTCACTTCCTGTTGTAGATCTAGCGCCAAACAGCTGTAACTGGTAGATATGAAGAAAAATATTCAACGACCCGATTATTACATGCAAATCCCAATAAAGTTATGTATTAAATGTATTTGATCGAAAAAACCCTCTATCATTCAATGGTTTGATCAATGACACTCTTTTTTATGCAAAAAGCTTTATGGTAAAGCAAACATGTTATTGCATCAAAAGTCTAGTTGTTCTAATAATTTCATACGCTGCCATGTATATATATATATATATATTTGATGTCGTTATCACATTACCCACAAAATGACACAGGTGCGAAACCGACGAGATTAGGGATCAAAGCAGAATCTTCTAGAAGTTGCGCCAATCGATGGAGGTAACCTACGAGGTTACCTGTCTTTTATATAGACATATTATAGTTGATACATGACCTCGTGTCGTATCATAATCTCGGTCTGAAATGCATCCAAATGTTTCCTTTTTTAATCATCGTGTGTTCTGTCCTATGTGAAAGTTGCGACTTGGAGAGGTTGAGAAACTCTTTTTAATCCGCACTATGTTGAAGCCAATAACCGAAGTAAAGCTGTTTTCGGCTTTTACTTCCATTCTGCAAGAAAATATATCCTCCATGAGGATATGTTCTGGTTGTGATGGTTGAGATTTTACATTCCTAAACAAGGTCGGCGTGTAAATTCTGTAGGTGTCCTGTTATATCCTGGTGAGGTCGGAATAATCAACTGAACCCCTATCCTGGCTCTCTGGCTCCCCCGGCTCTCTGGCTCCCCCGCTCCCCCGGCTCTCTGGCTCCCCCGGCTCTCTGGCTCCCCTGTTTCCCAGCATGTATTTAAGTGTCGAAGGAGGTACCAGAGGTAAGACTTATCACTTGGTAAGGGTATTCCCCAGTTCAACTACACAAAATTTTCAGGAGTTTCTTGTTGAAGTGAGGCTGTGGATGTCAACGTAATATCTTAATCTTAATGACGATAAAACCAAATTTATGCCACCGCGTTTAATTGCCCCAATCGGCACGAGGAAAGCAGTAGCTATTCCGTTGGCGAAGAATCTTGGAATCGTGTTTGATAACCATCATATCACTGACGTTGGCAAACGGTGTTTCTGTCAGCTTCGTTATTTGTCGTATCCGTCCTTTCATATCACATGCCATCGTCGCTGCACTCATTTAGCTGATTACCTCACGGATATATTATTGTAACAGCCTTCTGTCCGGTTATTCGGGAAAAAAATTGTTGAATCATCTTAATCGAGTGCAGAATATGGCCTATCGTGTAATAATGTGCCGCTCTAAACACTGCCGCTCCTTGAGGAACTCCACTGGTTACCGATACATCTCATCGAGTTCAAAGTCCTTGTTGTTGCGTACTGTGCCGTGATACATCAGTAGTTTCGTATCATATACCGTATAGACGGCTCCGATCGCATGACCAACTTCTGGCCAACATATACAACTGCCGTCTGGTATCTTCTGATCGCCGCTGTTCCTCTAGTCTTGGTCCAATACTTTGGAACAGTTTACCATTTGCACTAAGATCAACAGTTTCATTTTCTCTATTTAAATCCAAGCTAAAAACTCACTTATTCACTGAAGCTTACTTGTAGTTTTCTTAACTCTTTGGACAGCACAACTGAAGGGTTTGTAACCTGATTTTAGAGCTTTAAAACCCAATTAATATCATTACCCGGACCTTGAGGAATGAGGTATTTGGTCCCATATTTCTTTAATTTCGATTGCAGTCTTCCCATACGCGTGTCTATCTAGCCTTCTGCTCTCCCCACAGTTTGTCACTTTCTATGTACAAAGCCCCGCGCAGATCGTGCTTTTCACTAACGGACGGGCATGGCCGGAGTAATTGACCCTAGTTGCGGACGCTGTTCCAACGTCCATCATCCATCAGACTGGATCAATAAGATTAATTAAATCTATCCCGGACCACGGTGCGTGTTCCGGGGAATGTGAACTGATCTTGCCGGGGTATTCGTGGCATCGTGTATGACTTGGACATGACACACGGAGCGTTGGAACTGGAAGGTTGAATTAATCGACCGTGTTGGGATTCAATTATTTTTATTCCGTACAGTAAACCTAGTCGCAGTTATTTTTCCACTGACTCAAGTGGGGAAGCAAGGGGAGTGGATAGTGTTGACAAATAGTCTTGCGTAGATCAAGTGAAAATCTTTGTATCATGCACTTGAGTATGAATTCCTTTTTGGTTTTGCGAGAAGACAAAGTTGAGGTGAGCTATGTAGGAATCATTGATATCATTCCTAATGTCAGCTGTCATAGACTGGTCATGGCGAACTCAAGAGGGCATCGGGGAGGAGATGGAGACAAATTGATATCTAACATCAGGAGACATTACATGGGCATATGTTCATTTAGTCTGCGATAGACAAGTCATGGATGACTCAAGGGAGCATCGTTGGCGCCAGTGGTGTAGTGGTTAGAAGCGCTGCCTTTCATGCGAGAGGTTGTGAGTTCAAACCAGCATAAACCAGGGAGTTTTTCCCGTGCCTTCCACATTAGGAAATGAACAGGATTTTCGTGCTTGAATATTGAGAAAGATTTGTCGTAGAATGGTTTATTATAAAAATATCATAGGGATGTAACGGGGCAATGTTGTACGTGCGACTGACATTTTATTATAAAGTAGCACCAAAACCTCGCCTTGAAGATGCTAGAGTAATCTGTTGGCAAGCGATATCTAACATGAGGAGACATTTCATAGACATATCTTTATTTAGTCCGCTATAGACAAGTCTTGTATGACTCAAGGAGGCATGAGAAGAAGAAATGTAATCTGTAATAGACTAATAAAGGACAAGTTAAATATGAGTTGATGTTAACGACTGCGGACAGTGGCAGAATGAATCTGTGTTTCTCGCACGTGATTTGTCAGTTGCTTTGAATCGGGCTACACCGTGTCGCTATTCGTTCGTGGGTTTTCTCTTCGCAATTATTGATCCAACGTCGGGTAAAGGATTATCCCAGATACAATCGTGCCCAGATATTGTATTAGGATGCGTCGTATACGCCGATTTAGTCGTACGGTCAAGGAGTTTGTCTTACCGAAAGCCCCCACCCACAGAGACAGCAAGGTGAGTCGCGAGGTGCATTGATGATGACTTTGTACAATTTCCGCGTTTCATATACTGTCATGTTTGGCTACAGGTGCCTTCATGGGCAGATTGTTGCACTTGTATTCCAAAGGACTAGGGGTTGATTTCGCCAGTTCTAGGAGGACACGTGGTCTTTTCGGAACTTCAAGCGCCTAAAAGCGCTGTCCGCCCAGCTTGTCTGGGTGGTCCTGAACTTAGATTGATTTTGCAATTTTTCTTTCGATGTGTTTGCGTGGTTGCGTGTCACTTAATCGTGACACCGTGTCCTGTGGCACAACTACTCCGCGATTGCATTATCCGACGGTAAAATAATCGTCGCCTCTCACTGAGTGTGCGACGTGGCTAACCAGTCTATTGTTATTTGGAACGAGTTCCATAAATGAATAAACGCCGTCTGTCTACCCTTAATTCGGTTCGCACTACGGTGAGATGTTCATCTTAATATCAGTGACTCTGTAATACCTACAGTCATGGTTTGATTTGTAAATGGTTAGGATTCACAATGGAGTAATCCTTTTTGGGAGCTAAGGGTTTCTAATCTTTTGCCACCACCCAGAGGAAATATTTCTTAATATTTTTTTCCAATTGTTCCTTAAATGGTGACAGCGTTTCATTGGCAAGACTGCAGAAAACTTTTAGAGAAGTAGCTTCGGGGAAGCACGTTGAATGGTCGATATTTTTGCAGATGACATTGCGTTCACTAATGACTTAATAACCTATAATCTATAATTAATAACATTTCACTGCGCAAGCTGTTGCCATCGCATTTCCACTTTCCTGTGAGCATTCAATGGTCGATTTCTCTCATTTTGGTTATCGTTCCAAGCCATTATTGAATATCTTTGTTCTCGAAGAAATGTACGAAAACAATATGTTAGTTAGAAATAAGCAAATTATCAAGTTATTGGGTGTTAACCTACTCTTTACAATACAGTGCTTTTACAATACAGTGCTTGCTTGCGTGGTTTACATGAATTATGAAATGAAATGAAAATTTATTGATTTATAGTGCCTTTTAAACACATGGCTATCAAAGACACTTTACAAATTCACGGTTACTATGATAAACTAGAAATACAAGGAATACAGTTCAATATCGAACTCGGTATACCATTAATGTGAGTCAGAAATAAATAAGACATATACAATAAGATCACAGATAAAGAAAATATAACTAAAAATATAATGGCGCAAATCGGATAGTGGCGCAGTGTCAGACATAAAATCTCGCTATAAAACTATGTTAAATATCACATGAAAAATACAACATATAAGAAAATTACAGGTAAAACTAACTAAAAGGAGGAAACATGGTAAAAGATAGCACAAGCAAGTCACTGTAAACTTAACAAAGGGCAGTAGAAAAAAGTCAAGTATTAAGTTTGGATTTAAAGCGATTTAGTTCTGTACATTGTCCACTGTGTGATGGAAGAGAATTAAAAAGAATGTGGTGAAGCAGCTGCCAAGGCTTGGTCACCAAA
The DNA here is from genome assembly GCA_011762755.2 of Epimenia babai. Classification (NCBI taxonomy): domain Eukaryota; kingdom Metazoa; phylum Mollusca; class Solenogastres; order Cavibelonia; family Epimeniidae; genus Epimenia; species Epimenia babai. The sequence goes on along the minus strand of WURV02150442.1, from coordinate 3,779 downwards.
ATTAACCCGTCGAGAATGAGGAGTGTTAAGAGTGACTGTTTGACTCTGTCGTGTTGATCTACTGGTGTTTCGGACCGATATTAAGGATGTGAGATATGATGGTGTAGTATTGTTCAAACATTTGAATGTCAAGAGCGGAAGTTTAAAAACAATGCGCTGTTGCACAGGCAGCCAGTGTAAAGGTGAGGGCGAGGTTTTGGTGCTACTGTAAGGGACCATAAGATGTATTTGATGCGTTCTCTCCGAGCTGTTTTAGAAAGGAGACGAGCAAAGTACTAATGTCATCTTTGTAGTTTATTAATCTAAAATTTTGGCAGAAAAGGGAATTACAATTGTCCAGTTTGCGATGAAAGCATGCATAAACGTTTTACTCAAGAATAATCCAGATATTTACACATTTGTCTCGGTTATAAGGGCTGGAAGAAAACATAGTAGTGAAGAACCCACCGAGTCTGGGTCCCCAACTGATCTTTGGCCATTCACGCCACTGGTTGCAAATACCTACAAATATCCACATTATGTTGCATTCTCCGCTAACTCCACCATGGTATTATTTACAATGATTTTCTGCCAGAGAAATCGACCAGAAAACATGTGAAAGATTGCCATGTCAAAGCGAATGAGCCCTTACATAATCACACTGCAAGGACTACCCACACCCCCATGGGTAGACGAGGTTTAAGGCCCTTTTTGACGGAAAAAGGCTAGAGCAGAAATCGGTCGGTCCAGTTACTTCCGAATTCAAGTCCAACGACCGTACCTCGACATGAACTGTCTCTTCAATATATCTTATTAATTAGCCAAAGAAATAGTTACACCAGCTCTTATATATTTTATTGTTACCAGTGGTGCCCTGGTTAGAAATGCATATTTTTTACATAAGACATAGCTAGTGGGATTATCATAGAGATACTGAATTGTATATATCAAGATGATGTCACAATATTGTATCCTACTGTGTATTTTACCATGTTGGAAAGAGCTAACTTGAGTAATTGCTCGAGCTCAATCCAAATTTCGATGTTTGAAATAAAAATGTTTCAAACAAAACCGCTGTTACTTTTCTCCTATCTTCACGCCTTCAATTCCCCTTTTTATCGTTGAATCTTCAAGCTTTTCTGCAGTTCCCGCTGTCTTCACTGTTCTTATTTCATTATGCCCCCCCCCCCCGGCCTCCGCCACCATCCACTTCTTATTGGTTACGGATATAGAAACTTTTAATTAGTTACTTAGCCTAATTACTTAATAGTACGCCGATTACCATGGGAATCATCGGCCCGCCAAACACGAGTAAGCAATAAATTGGCCGTCTCCTTCAGTCCATCCCTAAGTATGCGCGTATCTATTTCCCACGCGATTCGATTACTGAATAGTAACTCGATTCTCACCGTTTTCTGTGTAGTTAAATCTTCCCTCACTAAATACCTATCGTGTTAATAGTTTCAATTTACAGGTGCCGCGGTTAATCATAATGGTGTATCCCTTCGAGCACGTTGGACGCGTTCGGTTTCATCGATCTATTGTCCGCATTAGCTAAACTACCGTAACACCGTGTTTGGACTGGTAGCACCCGCTTAAGTAAGTGCGTTAATGCCCAATCAATGGGGCGAATAATCAATCGTCACGCGGCGAGCGCTTTATTATAACAGAAATAGTGTGAAATACAGTCTAGTGTTGGTTCACAGGTGCGATAGTGTTAACTAGAGTCCCTCTATATGCGGAGTTGCGCAATATAGGAGCCAGGAAACGAAGCGGAAGTAAACAATATATAGGTACTCTGGTAATGTTAATGGGGATAGCCAGCGTGGTTCTTGAATAGCTGGAGGGAATGCATAGAAAAACCGATACCTTTGATGGGACTCAAACCTAATCAAAACATCAAAGGCCGGTACGTTGAACTCGATGCACTTTTGGCTCACGCTACACATTTTTGGTAATTAAAAAAAACATTCGCAAAGATTTATTATATGCATTAGTCAAATTTTTATAAACATACTTGTAATAAACGCCCCAAAGGTGGCCGCAATCAAATGAAGTACAAAAACTTTATAATAGTTTCTGTTTTACCGTGTCCGAGCAATCACTAATAATAAGTACCATATCGAGATATTTTTACGTATTCACATACTGTAGTGGCTGCCCATCGAGAATATGTCACGGGGATTAGGTGGATATTTTTATTCATTGATTTTACAAATATGACTATTGATTTATCTGCATTAAATTTTATATCATGAGTATCAGCATATTTCTTACAAATAATCAAGACCTTATGATAACCAAACGCTCTTGCAGACAATAGTACTATATCTATATGTTATTTGTATGACGCTCATTTTCTGTACATTACGCTTTGACCAGATAAAACGAAAATTTTTCTTGTAGCTAGACTACAAATTTTTGTAACGTTATGACCCAGATTGGCCAAAGCAGTCATTAGCAGATTCAGCTGCGATGTTGTCTACTCACATAAGGACCGTCCGTTGCAAATCTTGTTTTCACATTCATTCAACCCGTTCGCAGATGGAGTAACTACGTATATAACGAAGGGTGGCCGTGCATGTTCCATCATTCTGCATGGAGATCGTCAGCAGTATATAGTGGCTGTAATATTCTTCTGCAAGCAGGCACGCTTAACTGTATAAAAATAGTGAAAAATAATTCAAACCGTTTATGAGCCAAAGTGATCTTAGGAAATACAACTAAAAACAACTCACCGTAGAAAACGAAAAAATAAAAACTCTTCGTTTGTTTATTCTCTTTCAACTTTGTGCCCGGGCCTTTCAACATTGTTGATTTGGCATGTCGTATGTTAGCCATGTCGCATGATATGAAAATTAAAGGTAATGAATGCCTTAGTTATAAGGTTTATGCCCTCCATTCCATAATAATATATGCCGAAATTTTTACCTACCATTATACCGCCTCGGGGGATTTTGATATAAGGGAAAGTGTTTATTTGTTAATTGGTTTCCTCCAATCACCTTTAATACTGGCTTGATATAATTATTCAACTAATAAGTAACTGATTTGATAGTGTGGGAAAAAATGAGTATGATTATGGAGTATTCGAGGGATAAAAATTTTCACAGTAAATCGACTTTCTCTTCACTTCCTGGCACATGATTGATCATGTGACTCAAGCTAAAATGTCGGTTTTGCATAGAATCATGACAGCCGATGCGGATGTTGAGTCAACATAGGTGGACATGATATATTGCGACAGATAAATTGAAATACAATTATTGGCATACCGACAATTTTAGCCCGTAATTATGCGCAAAACATTGCAGTTAATAAGGTGTTTTGGTCTGTCATCAAGACTTGACTGCCACATTGTCCGTCTATTCAATTTTATCTAAATAAAAAATGGATAATCAATGATGGTGACGAGTACGTATTGCTATAACTGAGTGTGTATGAGCAATGAAATAATTACTGGCCACCATATTTAGTAACTTGTCTAGCAAGTACTTCATGCGACTGGGGGAAAGATGACGAAGATATACAGGTGAGTGAAATTAGGGTAAAGAATATAGTTGGACCGAAAATGCAAATTAGCCATATCCATTATAATTATAATTCTCTCCATTTTGATTCACAATGCATTCCATTAAATAGTATAATCATAATGAAAATTATATGTCTTAATACTATTTAAACTACTGGATAGGTGATTTCCTACGGCCTTTGTATCGGGACTATGAAATGAAATGAAATGAAATGAAATTTTATTGATTTATAGTGCCCTTTTAACACATGGCTATCAAAGACACTTT
>WURV02150431.1:0-17454 GCA_011762755.2 Epimenia babai | reverse complement strand
TATAGTGTGTATATATATATAGGATAAATATATATTTAGACTACTTTTACATTTTTACTTATCTTAGCCATTGTTTATATTTTTATATTTTGATAATTGCGCAATTTTGTTCATGTTACCTTCTACGTCCGAGCGAGCTAAAAAGAGTCGTCGAGTTTAATACGAGTTTTATGGATTTGGAATAGAATTATGTTTAAAACACATGTTTATTTTGTCACAGCATTTGTTTAACATGCAAAACAATCGGATATCAGTAGGCTGGAGTTATGATTTGATTATAAGTTGGAATTCTAGAGTATTCTAGTGTTTTCTAGAGTTAAACATCAAACTCTTTACTTCTGACGATGTTTACTGAATGTAGACTTTAGCTATTCCAATATTCTATCGAATTGTTTGGTTAGGTACATTTATTAATATTCCCTAACGAGAAAAACATATGGATTTTTATAGAGTCGCATGCACACGAACCTTTTTTATTGCAGAAGTAATATTTTCTATGTATATTTTTACAATTTACCTTGTTGGTGCTTTTATTGTAGTTCGAATTATTTACATATATATTTTTAATAAAACACGTTACATATCTGAAAAGAATTTGTTGTCATTTAAGTTTATGAACGGAAGTAATGAGTTTTTAAGACTCGTGTATCTTTGAATACAATTCCAATGGTATTTGGTTAAGAACGTGCCAGGGATGGGGTTATTTTAAACTCGGCATTTCACGGCATCTTTGCGATGTTAAACTCGCGCATGCTGCGGATTTTTCCTGGAACTTCACCAAATGGAACGAGGGGAATTTCAGTCCTAAAAATTAAGAACAATCTGCGCTCTAATGGCTTATTGTAAATAAGATGACGATATCACGAGGCAATCAATATTGTAATTACTACTGACCTTTAGTAGCCTAAATAATCGAGCGGTAAAAGAGTTACACTGATAGTTTTAAGGTCACGTGTTTGAAGCCAGACTGTCGCTCCAATTTTCAGCGATGACCCACGACCTCCAGATAACCGGTCTGGTCCTCTACCAACTTAGCTACAGGGGCAAGCCTTCTGCGCATTTAGGTATTTAACACAGTTTTTGAGAACCACTGATGTTTAAAGTCCGTATATCATGCCAGCGATATACACAGATGTCTGTAACAAGCATGATATTGGACGAGTTTGGTCTGCGGAACCGAATTTTTGAGAAGCGATTTTGCAGATGTGAAAGTTCTCTTACTCGTTCGTGTTACTTTTTTATTGTATATTTACTCAATAGCATTATTTATTGTCGCAGCGAGAAAGATTGCCTCTAATAAAATGTACCATCTGTATAAATGGCCATTCTCGATACCTAAAGCAACCCATAGATTTATTTACACAATAAAATCTGTCTCGTGTGTCAAAGTGTAGGTAAAAAAATAGGGTATGAAACGAGCTCAGTTTAATAAACTTGGTTTTTGTGGTGTGTTGCTGATCAAAGACAAGCGCAAGATATAAAAAAAATATCGCAAAAAGATCCCACTGATGTTTCGGGCAGGATTAAGTTTTGGCTTGACATTGTATCGCAGTTGCGTTTTTTCATCAGACCTTTATCTCGCGTAGACAGGCGTTGGTGGGTTTTATATTTTCTTTAGTGTATACTTTTGCATAGTAGATGCGTCTATACTGTAAACAATGAAAACACAGATGCATAAATGCCATTACGTTTGTTATGCCGGTTCGCTTGCCACGGGCGAGACTACTTAGTATCAAACCAATTTAAAATGTTCCAGTCCTTATCGCCGTTACGACTCCCGTGATCAGGATAACTAATCGAACCACATTTGCGTGGGAAGGCCGAGCTACATCGTAGAGAGACGGAAAAAATACAAATGTTGTACGTTTATGTAGTATTGATAGTGAAAATTTCCAAAATGTTGTTTTTATAACTAGGAAATACACGGTGGTGATTTCATCATGCATTCCAGGCATCCTCTATCCGTCTGACTACGCTAATATGCATTAATCGACATCACTATGCCAAGAACGGCGTGGGTGTAGAGCAGTGGGTACAGATGAGGTTATTTGGGAAAGACGCCTCCGCACGAGGCTGTAAGACCACATCCTCATCGCCGACGTGCATGATGAATGCGATTGCACGGCCATATATAGTGCTACACAGTTTTTTACTTTTCGGATCATCAAGTGGTGAACTGTTAGACACCACTTCTGCAAATACGATGTAATACTGTACATACCATAACACAGACAAAGTTATATATTCAGTAGTCGGCGCCATTGGTGTAGTGGTTAGAAGCGTTGCCTTTTATGCGAGAGTTTGCGAGTTCGAACCAACAAAAACCAGGGATTTTCCCCTCGCCTTCCACAATAGGAAATGAGCAAGATTTTCGTGTTTGAATTTTGAGAAAGATTTGTCGTGGAATGGTTTGTTATAAAAAATATCTTAGGGATGTAACCGGGCAATGTTGTACGTGCGACTAAAATTTAATTATAAAGCAGCACCTAAACCTTGCCTCTCTCTCTCGGTACCTCTACCTCTCTACTCATGTTATATGTCTGGTACATGTGAATTCGTAATACGCCACCAGCGTCACCACCTCCAGACATCGTTCAACTGGACCCCTAACGTGATAACAGTAGACTGTAAAACCCATATATCTGTGTTCGAAGAATTACTCAATAATTATTATTAGAAATTGCAATTACGGCTGCATCAGTAGGCAACGCCCTTTATGGTAACATTAACTTTGATAGCATTTACCCCTTTTGAGATTAATTTTTGTGACATCTTCGGTAAAATTACTTTGGCAACGTGTACTTTGGTAGCAGTTTGCAACGTGTACTTTGGTAGCAGGCACTTTGGTAACGTGTACTTTGGTAGCAGTTGGCAACGTGTACTTTGGTAGCAGTTGGCAACGTGTACTTTAGTAGCAGGCACGTTGGTAACGTGTACTTTGGTAGCAGTTGGCAACGTGTACTTTGGTAGCAGGCACGTTGGTAACGTGTGCTATAGTAACGCTCTCGTAACATTTGTTTTGGTAACATCTGCTATGGTAGCATTTTCTGTGTTAACACGTATTTTGGAAATAATAAAGTGGTAACGGGTACTTTGATGACATTTACCCTGGTAACATGTAGTATGGCAACAGCTGCTTTGCTAAAATAAACATTGATAACATTTACTTCTGTTGGAAAGAAATGCACCGAACAACCCGTACCTCTGAACGGTATGGAGTTTTTCTGTGCATTTCTTTCAAGCTATTCAGAGAACCACATTGGCTACGCCCATTGACATCACATTTACTTCTGCTACATACACTTTGGTGAAATCTACTCTGGTCATGTTTACTCTCCTTAAATGTCGTTCAATAACACGCACTTTGGTAAGATAGACATTAGAAACACTTATTATGGTAACATCCACTTTGGTAACATTAAGTATAAGCTACCAAATAGGATAGTAGGATATAGCTTGCGAGATGCCTTTTGCAGTAGGGCGAGCGTCAAGATTTTACTCAACCCTTATCAAAATTATGGGAAAGAAAACTCGCAATGTACAAATGACACACGCACGCACGCAAACCCCCCCCCCCACACACACACACACACACACACACACACACACAAAGACTGAATATTGTAAATCTGCTCCATACTATTACTTTTCTAATATCTTCCACTCTCTGCATCGTTTTATCGATAGAATTTCAAACTATATCTTTCCCTATGTCTTTACCATTTTAATCTAAAATGATATAAAGTTTAAAAATATCCTTAATATCAGAAAATTAATTATTCGTTGAGGTAATGCAAGTTAAGATGTCACACTATGTAATAACTATTTTAGGTACATATCGACTTAGCGATTAGGCGGGAGAAGCGCGATAAGCATTTGCGAGCGATATGCATTGAACATTGCGTAATAATTTCGGTGCGCGTAAAACGATATCTCGAACGTTACACCGTCTCATTTGTGGAAACAAGGCGGGCTTGCTGGCGATTGTTAGAGGGTTGCATTTTCCATCGACTTTCTGTAAACGCTCATTCGGCGAGCTGCGCAAACGAAATAATTGCGCTTTGTAAATAACACACCTGGCGCTTTATGCTATACATGATTGCTGACGGCGTCTTTCACTCTATGTCAGTAGAATGCTTGTGTACAATGACGGAATGATGGCAAGGGTCTTTCATTAGGTCCATAATCCATATAGGATGGCAAATATATATAGGTATATAGATAAGAAATACATAAAAAATTTCTTTAATATCCGCAGAAAGGGATGGAATAACCACTTCGTTTTAAAATGCGCTAGGGTTCGTTTTTTATCTGTCTAAATACATAAAATAACGCAGAAATGGATTTCAATAAGATGATGCGCAACAATCGCACTCTGTTGAAAAAAGGGCGATGAGTAACGAGGCCACTCTGAACGAGAAACAACACGAAATGGAAAAGGAGCTGAATCAGTAATAAGAAGATCAAGTACTATATGAAATATTACAGCGTGAGAGGGAGAGAACGGGTGATGGTAATTATACATGGCGATATTTTTAGATGCCTTCTACTCGCAATTATCACATCCCTACAACCGCAAAGCCACGAGGGGTCGGCGCCAATTGCGTGCACAATCCATTCCGATTCAATATCGCACGGGCTACGCAGGGTGGCGCTCGAGTTCCTTTATCGTTATTCGACTTGACGAAAATAAAGCCGTTAATCCGCGTTTCCTCCCAAGTGACATCGGATACGACTGTCAACCTCGTATACCAACTTAGTATACCGACGTCGGTGAGACACATTTTACTAGTCATTACTAATCGTCTAGCTTGTAGAAATATTACATTAACTTAACATTAACATATTACATTAACTTACGTTACATTAATTGGGATAACCATTGTGGTTCTCTAAGTCACTGGAGAGAAATTCACAGAAACCCCATACCTCTGATGGGATTCGAACCTACGACCCAAGGTAACTGGTCTGGTGCGATAACAAACGTTTCGTAGCGTACCGAACCGGTTGCGTGAAGTCCGAGGGTTCGAGTCCCCTAGCGGTATCAGTTTTTTCTGTGCATTTCTCTCCAGTTATAATATTTTCATTTTCATTATCTGATCCTGCATTTTTTGTAGCGCCTTACAAATGCAATAAACCTCGTCCGTTTCGGAAAAAGGACTCGCAGACCAGGCAATAAATTATAAACTTTACGTGCAGTTTCATTAAGTACCATGAGCGTGAATCGCCTGCAATATTTGTTTTTCTTTTCTTCCTAATGGATTCCTTAGCTCGAAAAATTTTTATATACCTCGCTTAGGTAGGCTATATTTATCGACTTTGATCAAGTGGTTTGCGTATGGGCCTATGTGGCGAAGACCTGCCAAAACTATACTCGAGGTATCGCGGTCTGAAATGATTTTTCTGAATGTATCTACTTATAAATTACACATATACTTTTTAACTCTTTTATTAACTTTGTTATATGAATTAAGAACTTTACTCTTAGATATCTATAGAATTGACAAGATTGTCGGATAAAATGGTAGGCTATTCATCTCACACTCCGTCGTGTGGTTGCCGTGTCTTCTATAATCCAGCCTAGAAGTGAGATAGCCTATTATATATCGAAAGCTGTCAAAACCCAGCCCACATCTTCTTTAAGCCAACTCAAAATATATTTATTTTTAAATCAGCTCATGAACTGTAACATGTAATCTTTATTAGACTATTTTTATTCAATTTCATGACGTTTTAAAATGGATTTGTAGCTCAGTACGGTATATAATTTCTACTATAATCACTGTTGTGGTCTTGATTTTTGGCTGAAGATTCTTAACCTTCTTTATTTTAACATCTATTTAGTACATATTACATGATCTATCGTCACTTACCCTTTTCTATATATAGCTACGGTGTAAATTGCCTCGAAATAAAAATATTATTTGAACAAGTGCTATATTATCAATGTTAAAATTTGAATCTAAAAATGCCAATATTAAATATGTTATTTCTCGTGGTTCTACTATGGAACGATTTATAACAGATCACACATATTCAGTGCATTTATAGAGCAGAGTGCTTCCATCCAAAACACATGGACTGATTCTACGTTACACTACATGTTGTTAAATGTACATCATTGAGCGAAACATATTTGTAGAGCGATGGAATGTATTCGATCTTTTTGATCTGCTCTACGTCAAAATTCGACAAAAAACGTCTGGATTTGTTAGTGTTTGCTACGATGCCTAACGCTCTCAATGCATATCTTCGAATACGTATATCGCTCGCCCTTTGCATTGTCTGTGTATAAATAAGTACGGGAGCAAATCTGCGCCCTGTCGAACACCGACAATCATAACGACGTGAAAGCCAAGTGTTTCACCTCGTTATGAGAACGCAACAATAATTGATACATCTATAATAATCTGGACCATGTTTTTCTCTAGATTCTAACTGAAGAGATAGTAACAGCCGAATTTGGGCTACACACGAGTCCAGATAGCCTTCCGAAAGGTAGATTTCTTCTAAAGCGCGTCTATAGAGAAGACCTAAGCAATATTACCTACGTTAATGAATTATATTGCAGCTTATTGCAGAATACGTGGTGGAACCCTTCATAAATACATCATAACTTTCAAGTACCATTTAGAAATTTCTTACAGTGAGCAGACAATTTTAGCAGGTGAGGAATAGAATTCCACAATATAGCATTTATATTACTTGAACAGTCTCAGTAAGGTTTTGCTTACTATTACAGAAGGAAATACGAGGATATTTTTACGATATATAAGTTAACGTTTATTATAAACTAGCTAAATCAATCGAGCTTTGCAGCGGTTCACAATATTTTTTTCAGGTCAATGGTCAAAATAGCGATTGAAAGGTTAATTATTCTTTTTGAATATATTAAGTGGATGTATTGAAATTATCTTATTTTTCATAATAAAAACGTCATGATAAACAGCATTTCTTGTCTTTCTTTCATTGGCTAAAATGTTGGGAGTTCCAGTTATCGAAACAGCCACATAATACATCCCATGAGTGAAATATGGGTTTATCATATCTCTAACATTACTTCGTTTCACTATCAAAAGATATATTCTCATAAGGGGGGGGGGGCTTATCTCCAAAACACTTGGATAAGTTCGACAAACACACAAACAAGCAGAGAGACACACGGGATAACAATCTTATATTTTGACACTAGCCTGGCAACCCGATGTGAACCAAACTTTTTAGCAGAGAGACTCAAGTCAAATTTAGGAAACAGCCCCATATAGCCTTTTTTATGCCTACAGTTTTTGATTGACGTGTCGTTGAATAGCGAACTAAACGCCTCAACGTTTATTATCATCCGAAAATCGTTTTTTTTTCACCGACATTTGGCGTGCGTAAGGATGTTGGTAGGAGTAGCCATAGTGGTGCTATAAATAACAGCAGAGAAATACACATAAAAAACGTGCCGCTGATGTTACCCGAACGAAATGTTAATATTTCAAACACCACAAGTCGGCCATTCAATCTATATAGTCTATTATTGTTTGATACAGATATTTGTGTATATTTCTTGCACGAGACTGAATATCAGTCTGTTCTCTAAAGAGTGTTAAATACCGAACTGCACAGGAGATCAGTTGGTCGAGCACCAGTTCGGTTATCTGGAGGTCACGGGTTCGGGTCTTATCCCGAGCAATGTTTTTCTGCGGTTGTCCTTTCTGTTTAGTAATATCCGCGAAGCGTACTATTACTCGATGGATCGTTACGTTTCGTGTCATAAGTAACGCATGCAGAATGTCAGCACTAGTAAAATCATTCGATTGTTGTAAGATATATACGACATTCGATGATCGAGCGATAGACGCATATGTGTGTATTAAATAAATATCTCGCATCTTTTCAAGATATAGGAAGCGTACCTACAAAAGATGAAAAATTATTTCTATTTAAATTCGTTTACCATCGTGAATAACAACAACATTCACAGTTACCGATAAAATATGAAACAGTCTGCAACAATGTTTATAGTTGGATTATGATAAAACCCAGTCGTGGCAACGAGTCCTTAGATTTTTACAGTATCGTCGATAGTGAACGAAGCAATGTAGCTACATGTAGAAATTTTAACAAGTCTAGCCCAATCACAAGTCAAATGTCCTTAAATACAGCGAGATGTCTTTCAGGTCAACCTGGTCTGGTTTTGCTGAAGTGTGTTTTGATCCCTGTTGATTTACATATTGTCTTAGATTCCGCTAGTGCGAGCTCGGCAGGTGTATTAGTGAAACATATACCAACTTTAAATAACATACAGTTCGGTTATTACCCAGTAATGTGCATTTGTATATTTGTTTAGTGTGTTTGGCTGTGTGTATATGAATTTATCACCGAGCCTGGACGGTTGCGTACGATCACGGGATGTAGAAAACGTACGAGAATTTGCAACGTAGGTATTATTCATTAGCAATAAACTACTCCCGGGAAAATACCATAGCACAGACCAAATGGCTGCTCGCGAACTAATAAGCAATGCACACATTCCTACACCCGTGCGTTGTGTAACGGTGTTTGTTATTATAGACGAGACAGAATCTTAATTATGCCGTTAAAGTTGTCTTAACGACACTCTCTTTCAACGCATGATATGCGTGATGGGATTTCGACATCTTGGCGGAATATGCTGATGGAGCTAAATAATAAAAATATAGACCGAAAACAGACATTTTCAATCGGTATTCCAACGAATTTCGATATGAAAAGCCGCATAAAAACCAACAAATGAGCTAATGCCCTACTTTATCTTATTCAGATGAAACGGCGTGAGTAGAAGGAAATCATGCCAGACATTTTGTAGCTCGTACCCCATCGAAGAAAAACATCTTTTACTGTATTTCACAGCAGTTCCCACATTATTTCAGTATTTATTATTGTCTAAACATTGCCTTATCCAAATCTATCGGAATATTCACGAGAAAAATCTTTGAAAGCCTTATGGAAATATCATTTCGCGCTAATATAAATTTTATTGACCTTTTAGCTCGCCTTTGTCCAAGCACAAAAATGACCTTTTATCTAAATTACCATTATAGTATTGTGTAAAAGGAATTACAGTCGAGCTCTTTCTGACACATGAGAGAATTCTGAACCCAAACCTTTGCCCCAACAACAATATAACTCTTTAGAAAATTAGAATTGAGGGCAAAATGCAAGGCTAACACCTTTTGAAACTAAATGAATTTATTCATAAGCTAAATGTTTATAGCATATATATTTTTTAATCTTTGCAAATGATAGCCCAAGGGCACTCCTTCACCCTGTGACTGTGCGTAGCGTAAATATTTGCTTTTAGGCTAAGGTGAATACCGCGAAGAAAACCGCCCTGGATATTTGAAATTATCTCTCACTTGATTACAGTCACAGTCGTGTCAGTGATCCATCAAGCACACGCCCTGTCTAAATCTGGGATCATGTCATGAGTTATCCAACGTATATCTGTCTAAAATCAGTCGTACTATATTTCAACCAGTGAAGACGGACAACAACCAAGGTGTATAATTTTCATCCACCGAATGAAACATCTGAACAATCAGCATTCACACTACTATGCCTTTTGTGATTTTCGTAACAATAATGCCATTTGGTCATTAATTCTATGCATGCACAGGTTACCAGGGTGATAGACTTAAGATCATGCCACACGAAATAAACAGAATGAAGACTGTGACCAATGTATCACAAAGACAAATTCAGGGAATATGTCTAGAATTGGGTCAGAATTTCAGGAATATGTATATTCCCTAATAATTTTAGGTATTATGCATATTCCCTGAACATACATTTTCCCGTAACATATATAGGCTATTACGGGTTTCGGAGAGGAATTTTTAATTATCGAATATTGTTTCAGGAATTATGTATATGTGCTATAGCAATCTTTTATGAATTTCAGGATTTTTCTCTCGATTCTTCAAACAATGGACGATTTAATAGACACTCTGGATACGGACCATTGGTGTACAGCCAGCCCGTCCCGCACCAAACGTCAGTAACTACGTCTAAATCGATTATATATTTCAAAGATGTTCAGCCTATTGTTAATAATTTTTTCTTTTGTCTTCTATAGACGTTTTTCCTTTGTAGTCAAGTGCTGCACTATGCAAATCGAGAAATCGATAAATTACGATATACCAATTCACAGTGGATGCGATATCTTTTCGTTGGCTTTACAACCGCAATGAAACGTATCTGTTGACTGCGATTCTTCGACCGAGTCGACGTGGCGCAAATTTTGTATCCGATAAGATGCGTTATTATGTGATCGAATTTAGCTGTCGGTTGAACGCTCGACCAACGAGAAAAAAGGTTAAGAGTGAGGAATTTCACCTTACCGTTAGTTCAGCTCCAATAAAAATAATTCAGAATATTTAACATAGATTACATTTGCGCGAAGAACTCCTCATGTACTGAGCCACCAGGCCAACAATTTATAATAATATAATTGACTCAGTACGTAAATATATTTACATTAAAATGACATAGAATTCATGTATGATGGGAACTTCATTATACATGAAATGGAAGAGAGGATATGATTGAGTATGAATGCAGTGGTCACCAAGAGCGGCCGGACAGATTCATAGAAATAAGTTTTATTTGACGCTGAAAGTGGTAGAGCTTTCGGAGTCGTTTTAGTTTTAAGGGGGAAGGATGTTATTAGAGAGATAAACTACGGATCTATTTATTCAACAAATAGTGAGATTATATAAACTGGCTAAGGGAAGAGAGTAGTTTGATTTTTACGCGATTCTATTGTATCTTCAATTTGAGATATCAAGTAGTGGAGGTATTTTGATGTTTCGTTTTTTAGACGATTTAAAAGCAATGTGATTTTAGTACAAGTCTAGTACTGATGCGTTCGCGTAAGTATTATCACGTCATTAATTTTCGATTTACGAAAACCACGTCAGGTAGGATACTCGTGAATGAATGTAATTTATTAAATTAGAATATTAGGTAAAGGGAGACAACAATATATGACTAAATAATACCCAAAATTTCGGTCTTCGTCTTAACGAACTTCTTTAGTTTATAGATTCACCAAGTTCATGCGGTCTGATAAAATCTATGCTTACGGCATCTATCTCAAAAACCCTGGGAGGAGTTTGATAAAAAAACCCACCCACATACGAACAAACAGAGAGGATGATGTATTGAAACCCATCCGTTATTTCGTAAGTTATGAAATCAGAAACTATCAAACATTAATAAACATTTTGTGGTATGAAAAAGTGTGGCAATGGTGTATAATTCAATCCCCATTCATCAGACTCCATTTCACGCATTAGCAAACGTCTGACGGAAGACAGCAAGAAGGAAATGTGCCTCACGAAACGTAACTTATACACGCCTCGGGCAACGAGTCGTCTGGCTGACCTGTACCCGCAGAGCTGCTTTGTTCCGAGAATATACGCTTTACATTAATTACACCGGGCGGTTGATTAAGCGCAAGTAACATTACAGAAGAGTAGTTCGTGCGTTAGATCGAGTTGAATCTAGTTCCCTCTCTTGCTAGTGTTGGTTCCATGTCGTTTACTTTGAAAAGAAAAGGTTGGCGCCAGATAGACACATTGGCTACAGGTTAAGTAAACATTGAGCAGGCATGGCGTTACGATCCTAATTAGGTACATCCCAGAGACCATTGCAGAACGGAATAGTATGATTTTACAGACCACGCTAGGCCATACGCCACGGAACGTTTGTTTAACCAGTTATGATTACTGGAGTAGCCGAGCACTCATAAATAAGTGCTAATTCCCAGTACGAATGCAACCTTTACGGAGCTTTCAGTGTTTTTTCGTGGCGATGAAAACAACCAACTTACATACGCACCAAGTCCAGAGTTACATGCTACAAATCAATTACCTACTATTATTAAGACGGTAATTTACCGGTAATGTCGATTAGAAAGGTGTACGCAGGACGCTTGTGCATATTATTGCTGTGTATTATATATATATAATTTACAACCCTTTTCTATTTATTGTATTTTGGGGCGTGTTGCTGACCTATATGTCTAAAAATCAAAATGTTATTTTTAATTTTGTTGGTTTTGAACCAAAAAGTGATTAATTTTCCTATATACGTATAAAAGCATTTTCTTAATAAGATACGTTTGACTTATTTGATCCATCTTCTGTGGTAATAAGTTGTTGTTCATAAGTCTATTTATCCTCCTGGATAATTACCTTCTTGAAAATAGTATTGATCTTTTTCAAAATCTTATTTATCGTTATAAAAGGTTTATTAATTTTTTCTGGAGGTTTATCGTCCGTCGAAAAATCGTTTAATATAAATTTGTCCAAATTGGAAAGTCCGTGTATCTTCTTGGAAGGTCCTCTTATCACCAAACAATCTATATCGAAATCAATAAGTATTCATCCCCATCAACCGAGTTATTAGCCTACCATCCGGAAGCTACAGGTCTGAGAGTAATTTTGTCTCATGTTCCCGGTAACCATTTCATTTCAAAATACTCATCGCTATACTTGTTCATTTTTATAGCTGTACGTAGATTGAGCGTGTCGGTGAAAGACGACATTCAACCATGTCCTCCGTTTCTGCCTTCAATAAACTTTGGAAGATATATGTGTTGGCTTTATCTGATTTGTTTGCTCACCTATTATTGGTATTTCTCACAGATGGCTTCAAGGAATATCAGATTATCAAACAGGTGAGGGTGGATGACGTCACAATGCGAGTTATCATCAACGCGGAAGACGAAGACCCGAAGAACGTCCTCCTTCATTGCACCCGGCCCACAAAGAACCCGTTGAGATCCGTAGGGCGATGTTTGATTAAACTAAGCAACGACGAAAAAACAATCGTCGGTATAAGTGTGGAGGGCGATGTCGTGTTGAGTAGATCGTGTCGTTCTTGACTGTTCTCTTATTACGCTTCGCTTTCACTTCTCCCTTCCACTTCATTTACCCGTGTGCTTCGAGGTTGCTAAAAAGTTCATTACGTAACATTTGCCGTATGCATTTGAGTGCCAAGCGCGGCCAGCGAGACGTTATCGGTTATTAAGAGATAAGCTGGACCCATATGTAATTACTGAGAAAGAACCCTTATTCCCTTCTAACGTGTTAAATTACATTAGGAGATTCACTGCTAGTGCTTTACCAGTGGGGTAAAATTTGTGTAATGCAAATTAAAAATGACCTATTTATTATTGAGATTTTCCAAAGTGTAACTCATGAATCAATTTTTGTGCATGCATGCTCTCTCGTAATAAAATAGGCTCGCATGCTGACCTAAAGATGTGTCATAAAAAAATACTTGTACAGCAAATTGAATCTTGCCCATATTCTTCAAGGGCAGTAATTCCATGCATTTATATGAAGTGCAATACTTCCAAAATATCTTTTTGATATGTCGCCTAAAATAGACCGCTACTCATAAATCTCACCCTAGTTCAGCTCTAAGATCAACCTTTGAAAACCGATACTTGGACAAAGGCATCATTTTAACAGAGGTCAAGTCATTCTGAGTAATATGATTCAAATGAGAGAAATTTACGATAAAAGTTGCTTCAGTTTTGTTGTGTTTCCAATAGTCATTCACCGACAATATAAGTTAAATTATGTTTTTTTATTTATTTATTATATTTATTCAACACATTTATACAATATACATCATACAATTTATGTATATTTTCTAACCGTCTCCTTACGGCCATCTGTATGCGCCTGGGTAGATTCTTGCCCTACTTTCTATAAAAGAAGTAACTAGCAATACCCGCGGGTTGTTCCGTCTTTTTACGCATGGAAAGATATATTATATACCGTACCTGGGAATAATAATACATTTTACGATGTATAATAAAGTTTTCATGGCGTTTTAAATTTAATTTACACATGATACGTAGACATTTGGATGGGGTTAGCTTTTTTCTCGAAACACCAAACAGCGAATCACCGGAGAAGATCCTGGGAACAGGCGGGTACGCAAATCATTAGATGAAAAAACTGAATTGCAACGTTTCGGACATAAGCTGGCTGCATCAATCGCACATTAGTGTAAAGTAAGTAAAGTACTACATTTATACACCGCAAGTATCGGCCAAGAAAGGCTCTCAGATGCGGTTTACAATGAAATGTTCTTGGCAGCTATTCAGCGCATATACAATGCCTTCAATGTCAAGAGACAGTTTCTATTGAAAAACAGTTTCTATTTAAAAAAATCTTTGTGAGATGATTTTAGAAAAAGTAATCTCCGTGAAAATTTTAGTTTAAAGTCAGGCTTTGGCACCGATTAGTATTGATATTATAACATCGATTAAGGCTAGAAAATATCAAAGATTTAGGACAAAAGAACAGGACGAGAGAGTGCTATTCGGCGGCCAACGGAGCGCTACAAACGAGGATTATGACTATCTTTACTTCTAGTAAAGTTTGTTCACTAGAAACGTGAGTTTTCAAGGAAAGCTCATGTGTGCTTTGATCGATAGTTTTCTGGACAACCAGAATTATGACACATAACTACTGTGGACATTGGAAGAAGAGTGAGAAAACGGGGCACATTTGCTCCAGCTGACGTGAGAGTAAGGGTATGCCAGGTGATCGAGGATTGTCCTCTGCCTCTCCCACTATTACGGCTTTTGTCGTCGTCTAGGCTTTCGTTTTCTGTGAATGAAATTTACTTGTCATTTTATTCGTCCAACAATTTATAATGGTTAGGCTCAAGGTTACACTCTCCTATATATATATATATATGTTTGATGGCTACTACATTTGATTGCAATGTTAGAACGATCATGGAAACGATAGATAGATGAATAAATAAATAAATGTTAGAGGAATTGCAAAGAAATCGTATGCAACAGTATTTACATAATTATTTTATCACTGTTGGTAAATGAAATAAATTATGGTTGTACTCTGAAAAAAAATACATTTTTGACATTAACACACGAGAGATGATCTGCTTTTGTTGATCAGTTGGTAACATAGCCGACCGGTCACTAAATGTGAAACGCTTGAGATCCAACAAAGACAAAGATTCTTTCTGAATTTCTACGCAGTTGGAAGAATGTAGTAGATATAGAGAGCAATATCTACGATCTCGCCATATCAAATCGTCAAGGTAAACCCCACGTGTCTGCTAGCAGTGGATAATAAACAAAAAGGGGTATGAGCAATGCGATGTGTCTGTTAAAATCACATCAATAAATTTCAAGCTATCATTTGTTAACTGCAATAGAAACTTTGACAATCGCCTAATCTCGAGATGATTACGGGTTTATGGCGAGCATATCTCGCCGTCTACTTCGACATCTAGTTCGATAAGAACCCTCGCGTACGAAAATATAGAACTTAATCGGTACTTTATATCTAAGTTATGTTACCCGCGTGCGGTAAATGTATGTTCTCTTTAATAGCTAACAACGATTCGTGGGAAGACCGAAAGAGTGTAATATGTACATTAACATATATCTTTATAGATTCTGCCTGCACGTGTGCTTCATATTATCTGAAACACGATCTAAAAAGAACATAGCCACTCGGTTGTAGCTCCAATAGAATAGAATAATGCAGTTACTAGATAACGATGATGTGCGTTTTACCGGTCATAGGCTACAATTTGAGTTTTGGAAATAACGGTAATACCAAAAAGGTAACGGAATGTTATTTAAATGTCAATTTATTTATCCACTTGAATAATATGTGTATCCTTTTGAAAATGCAAATGCTCCTCTTTCGGAGACAATCAGAAAAACTCTTTTAGTTGACACGAAATATCCATCGTAACGGTTTATTAACTGGTAGGCAATGGGGTGGAGACGAACTTACTAGCTTAGTAATGAATTATCGTGTATCATAACCATTGGCACCACGGTAGGCACTAGCTCCATTCAATAATATCTCAAAATTTATTACGAGAAGGTTTTGTGTGTGTCATGGAACAAGGATTTTTGGCGAGCTTTTGGCTACCTCCCCGTCGTTGACTGGTGGAAAAGATGGTTGATAACGAAGTGGCTTATACACACATAAATGAATAAATAACGCTGAGTACTATAACACACACACGCGCGCGCGCACACACACACACACACACACACACACACACACACACACACACATATATATATATATATATATACAATCACCCTTGCTTCTCATCAGTCGAAACTTACGGTTAAGGAGTTAAGGGTTAAGGTAGGCGAATGCTCGCCAATAGTTATTCACTTGATCATGTGGCTTCCTAACCGTCCCCCTCTATACGTATTTGTATGCGTAAACCTGCGTATAAGTCATTTATTTCGACCCCCACTCATGTGCAACCTCTTACCATGAGAGTGGAGATAAGTTAGGGTGGAACTGGACCATTTATTCATTCCTAGTCGACCGTTGTCGCCAGTGGTGCAGTGGTGAGAAGCCATGGCTTTCGTGTGAGAGGTTGGGAGTTCAAACCAGCACACACCAAGGATTTCCCCCCCCTCGCCTTCCCAATAGGAAATGAGCAAGATTTTAGTACTTAGATATATAAAAAGATTTGTCGTGAAAAGGTTATTAGAAAAATATCTTAAGGATATAACAAGGCAATATTGTGACTGGCATTTAACTATTAAATAGCACCAAAACGTTGCCTTTTCCCTTTAGTCGGTATTTCAACGTCAGTGAAGTTGTTTTCCGGGACACAGAAGGAACATTGGCTCTACGATGTTTATACCAGTTTTTGCTGGATTGACGATATTTTCTAACGTACCCCGAATTGGATTATGGCCAATAATACGAATTATGTTATTCCGTAAGTAAATTTAATAGATTTTTCTTGGTACACGGCAAGTCATGTATAATGTTGGGTGAATTCATCGTGTTACATATAAAAGTTCACTCACATCAGTCAAACACTGATTTTCAGTAGCTAGCCTTGTCCAAATTTAACTCAATAACCACAGTAAAACCACTGTACAAACCTCCGCAAGAGCCCGCGATATGATGAAACGCGTCCTGTTCTTGTTTGCGTACCACGAGATGACGGACTCTGGTTGTCGGCACGACTGGTCGAAAGGCGCTCAGATGTCTGCCTTCGGTCAGCGATTCCGGGGAAATTTCTTCGTTTACGTCAACATTAACGTCAGATTTCGAACGCCAAGTACTCGGTGACACGAACCATCTCCTTAACCGTCCAACACTATTGCCTTTGTTTTTTCGGGGTCCTCGTTCTGATTGCACAGCTATTCATATACAAAATTACAACAAATAAGAAAAATGGCGCCGTGGTTATAGCAAATCAAGGTATACTTTTTAAAAGTAACTTTTCTTAAGATCTATAATACAAAATATCTAATTTGAAACGCCTCGTTGAAGTTATAAACTGAATTTTATATTATTATACATAATAATAAATAATAATAATAATACATTTGTTTGGGAGGCGCCCTAATAACTAGTATGTCTCTAAGGCGCCTATATA
>WURV02150420.1:0-17456 GCA_011762755.2 Epimenia babai | reverse complement strand
TATTTGATGTATTGTCATATTGCATTAGGTTTTTGATACAAATAAACATATTGCATGTATAAAAATGCATGGTTGCTGAGGACTTTTGTGAAAAAACCATCGTGAAACTGTGCGATGCGATTTCTCGGATTTTTCATTCTTCAGTATGTCATAGTAAAATTGTTATAACATTTTTATTTACGGATGGATTTTGATCATTCTTTTTGTGTTTTAATCAGAATGGAATGGTCTACCTGAATCAATAATAAAGTCGTTTCCGACATGTGACTGATTTTGGGATGTCTGGTCACATATTTCCATGACTCGAGTTTTCATAAGTATCGGTGTTTCCATAACCGTCGCTACAAAGTCAGCTGCGAACATACCGATGCTTGGTGCAATGATATCTCCACTCGGAACTCGTTAACATCCTTACGGCACACGTAACCACTGGCGCACAATCGCTACACACTGGCTCAACTTACCTTTTCATTACTTCAGAATTCCTCATGTTTCTTTTCACATCTAAAGCCATACCGTAACAAGGGAATTTTTACTTTCTCTTTCAGTACATACGTTCAATGTTTTCTTATGACGTATGATTATTAACGGACTTCATGTGCTACTTAGGTTATTACATATGTCCCTTACAACGGAAAAAAATTGTCGACAATACGGAGTCGATTTACATGACTTCTGATTCGTGTATTACTTGACGTCGACTTTTCTAATCGCTACTGCTCCAACTCTTGGTGTCTTTGCACCTATAGTATGTCCTCTTCAGTTTTTTAATAGCAATCACAGGAACAAAACTTTTTGCTCACATAATCTATTATTACAGTAGACCAATTCCAATGGTGGTTATTGAGATCTACATTAGTAGATATACATGGATATCGTATAGTGATATCAAACAAGTTAAACTAGTCCGATATTTTATTGAATTCGGGTCCCAAAATATCAGGAGTTTTATAAAGAAAATGCGATGCATATACAGCACTTTAATCAACTTGCGCAGCTTGCCAAATGCCGGTTTAAAACACGTATTCGGGGATTCAGCTCTGCAACAGGCACAAATTGTCTTTCTAGTGTATATGAAATGCCACAACCCAATATCCTTACTCACGGCTAGGTTGACCAGAGCAACATGGATAAAGTACCATGCCCAAGGTAACAACCGGAATACACAAATAGTATTTGAACTCTCCACCTTCTGGTTCATATCAGCTGAGCTACTCCACTTAGAAAATGAATTTCTAAAGTGAACTAAGTAATTCCTTATTCAACCAAAGTCAATAAAATGAAAGTCATGTCAATACAATGGATTTTATGGAGAAATTGGCAATCGTAAATCATTATTTCTGTAAGTACCGGTAAATTAGGATTTCTTTCTTACTTAAACGGTAAACCGTTCAAGAATTAAAACCAGCAAGTTACAGAAAATTATTAGCAATCGTAGCGCGTTGATTTTCCTCCGTCAAAATCTTTCCACTTGTTTCCTTTTGCCGGCTGTAAGAAACTTGCCAAGATGGCGGAACGCAAGGATGTCGGGTATTTCACATTTTGAATTTCTGAATCTCTCGTAAAATATCAGTTAAACAGATAGTCTGGATGAAGTAAGCAGATTTTAGGGGAAAATACCAAAATATAGAATAATACAAGCAAATTTTGGAGAAAAAACATCCACTTACAGAACAATACAAGAAGATTTTATGGACAGATACCTAAAAATGACATAAAAACCATATTTACACGACGTCTATTCCCCTGCTCTTTCGAAAAAACCCAGCTGCATTAGGTGTCAGGTCTGTGGTTCCCCGTTGTCTACATGACGTTTGTTACCATGAATATGCTACACAATGAGGTGGTACATTGTTGTGTAAATGAGCCATCGGCAATGCCAAAACGTATTACTTTTGTATAACACATGAGTCAAACAAGACTATACCACTTACTTCGATATCGTGTCTCAAATGGTGTTAATTATTATATATTCTTCACAATTTTTACCAAGCTTACATCATTACCATAAACTGTGGACATTGTAATATTGCATATACGGCATATAAAAGTATTATTAACGAGTAAATATAAAACAACATTAGAATAAATACATCATAACACATTTTCTTACGTCATTGTTAATTTAATCCAGTGTACAATTATTCTTTTGTCTTCTCTTTTCTTTTTTTCACTATTTCTAACTCTTCCTTCCTCCCTAGTACCATGAGCTCTCCACTATTTCATCAAACCCTATTCTCACTTTCAGTTTCACCCAGCAACCCTAATTTTCACCAATCAAGTCCCATAATCAACTTTTTATTTTAGAAACATCAAGGTATGGTGTCCCTTAATTCAGTGGTTCCCAAATGGCAGTCCCTGGACCGCACCAGTTTGCCACACTAATATGTTAGCTTTGTGGAAAAGTTGTTCAACTCCCAATTTTCCACAAAATAAGATCTGAAACCTGAGTCTTAGTGCTTATTTGTAAAGAGAAATTCAGCTGTCCTACTGTACACGTGACTACATCGCTCTGACCCAGTCTATTGCCTCTGTTACGTTATTGGAGTAGAAATTTGAGCCACGTCAATCTCAGGCTGCATCGTGGTTTCTCTAATTCACTAGCTACTTAGCACGCGCCAATGCCGTCTGTGTTACCATGAATGATTCTAAAATTTCGACCAATGTGAAAAGTGAACCTACAGGATTCAAAAGGTCACAACGATGCATTACACAATTTTTATGCAACATCATGCATTTTCTTGAACGATTAGTTAACTCTTAATTGTTAAAATAACACGAAAAATGCATAATAAGTCTACTACTTTTATTATCGAAATCTAGTTGACAGTTCCGGTCGGATAAACTAAAACGCCTCTCTTTACGTAAGATGACTATAGGTGTGACTAGACTACAAAAACGAATAATAATATAACATCCCTCTTTTTCACAATGTTAGTTATTTGCTCAAATGCGACAGGGATACGATTCTAATAATTGAACTAACTACAAAAAGTATATATCACTACTGTGCATTAAAAGCACTAAACTACAGTATAATATCTAAGTAGCCTACTACATAAAATTAATAGACACAGAGTGTAATGTGTGTATTTTCAGTCTGCATGTTGAATTGTAGGCAACTGTGACAGTAATCCTAACTAACGTAAATAGCAGCGCCTAGTTATATCGTGAGGGTTTCTTGACATGTCTCCCTGATCTTGTAGGGTAATATTGACTGGCTACAGGGTCAGTAAAGGTCAAGGTCTTTTTATTTATTAGGCTACGTGTTTCCTGCGTAAACGGTTCAGTGTCGATATCGACATTTCCATCTCTGTCGTCGCCCGTCACTCTAGGGGTAGTTGGATTGTCGCAATTGTGAGGAGATAAGTAAGGTGCTTCATGTGGTATGTCATTAAGCCCATGGCTGTCATGGGATGTATTGTATGTACCGGTAGCCATATCACCGTTTGGGACCAGCATGATATCCTTTCTATTTCGTCTATATGTGTCACCTTGCTCATTCATGACATCATATGACCTAGGCTCCTCCCTTATGTTAACAACATTACCGGGTACCCATACTTGGCCTTGTCTGATCCTTATTTTGTCATTTAATTTAATTTCAGGAAGTGGCTTAGCGTGTTTATTGTAATATTGCTGTTGTCTATTTTTGTTGTGTTTTAGTATTGGCTTGATCTTTTCAGTTGTGAGAGGTTTAGGATGCAACTGATTTTGCGTTGTTGGCAATCGTGTTCGTAGTGTTCTGCCCATTAGCATTTCTGCAGGTGAGTGCGATTTAGTTGCTGTGTTTCTGTACGACAGTAGTGCCAAGTGCATATCTTCCCCTGCGTCGTACGCCTTCTTTAGAAGGTTCTTGATAGTCTGTACCGTTCTTTCGGCCAGGCCGTTAGATTGTGCATATGTTGGACTTGATGTGATGTGGGCGAAACCCCATGATTCGCTGAACTGTTTGAATTTTACACTAGTATACTGTGGGCCATTGTCTGATAGAACTTTTTCAGGAATACCGTGTCGAGCGAATATGCATTTCATGTACTTGATCACAGTGGTCGATAATGTGTTTTCCAAAAGAGCTATCTCCGGGTATCCAGAGTATCTATCAACTACTAACAAATAGTCCTTAGATGCCCACTGAAAAAGGTCTGTTGCAACACATTGCCATGGATAGTCTGGTGTTTCGTACGGGCTTAGTGGTTCCTTGGTTTGCTTATTTCTGTTCCGTTGGCACACAGAACATCTTGTGACCATGTTTTGGATATCATTATTCATGCCGGGCCAGTAAATACACGCGCGCGCTCTTCGTTTGCACATCTCAATACCTAGATGCCCGTCATGCACTTTACGGAGCATCTCATCACGCAGCCCCAGCGGTACGACTATGCATTCAGCTTTGAAAATTAGATCATCGGCGCTGTGTATTTCCTCTCGGAAATTCCAGTACGGTTTGAGACAATCGGGAAGGTGACATTTGTGTTCTGGCCATCCCATTTCGAGGACCTCTCTTAATATACGCAATGTTTCGTCATTTCCGGTTTCCCGCTTGAAGACCTCGTATTTCTGAGGTGTTATTGGTAGGTTGACTAGTACATTATGAACCTGCACTTCGATTGCTGCTTCTTTGTTTTCATTCTCGACACTTTGAATATATGGCAAATACGCCCTCGAAAGACCATCAGCTACCACAAGCTGTTTACCCGGAACGTGGTGCAACGCGAAAGTGTACCTCTGCAAACGCAGTAAAAGACGCTGTATTCTAGGGGGTGCTTTGTCAAGGGGCTTTTTGATGATCGTTTCAAGGGGCTTATGATCAGACTCAACAGTAAATGGTCGTCCATATATATAATGGTGAAATCTCTCGCATCCAAAAACCACAGCAAGAGTCTCTTTTTCGATTTGTGCGTAACGGTTCTCAGTTTTTGTTAATGCTCGCGATGCATAAGCAATCGGTCTGTTTCCTTGGAGCAGGGCAGCCCCCAGTCCATTTTTGGACGCATCTACAGTCAGAACTGTTTCTTTTGTTGGATCATAAAATGCCAAGACTGACGATGAAGTTAATTGATCTTTCAGAATGTCGAATACATCTTGATGTGTTGTGTTCCATTGCCACTCTGACTCTCTTTTTAACAATGTTCTCAATGGCGATGTTGTATCCGACATATCTGGAATATACTTCGAAAAGTAGGTTACTATACCTAGGAACCGTCTGAGTTCATCTTTCGTTGTAGGTGTTGGAAAGTTGACCATGGCCTCAATTTTTTCTGGGTCGGGCTTGATCCCTTTCTCTGTCAAAATCGAACCTGGAAAGTTTATTTCAGTTTGAGCCTCTTTGCATTTATCCCGTGTGAGCCTGAGGCCCATCTCGACAATGTGCTGTAGCACTGCGTGTAGGCGTTTGTTGTGCTCGTTCAATGTCGATCCCCATACTAAAATGTCATCAATGTAATTCGTCGCACCCTCTAAGTTCTCTAATACTTCTGCAACAGATCGGTGGAATACCTCAGGGCTACTACTTAGGCCCATTGCTAATCTTAAATATTTATACCGACCAAATGGCGTCTGAAATGTGGTGGAATCGTTGGAGGACTCATCCAAATCCACTTGATAAAATCCATCAGCTGCGTCTAGTTTCGTGAAATACTTAGCGCCTGCTAAGTTGCTGACAATTTCGTCTATAGTTGGTAACTGATAATGCTCGCGTTTGATTTGTTTGTTCAAGTGAAAAGGGTCAATGCAAAATCCAAGTGAACCGTTGGGCTTCTCCACAACCACCATAGAATTAACCCACGTTGTTGGTTTGGTTACTGGTTCTATAATACCCCTCCCTGTCATTATGTCAAGTTCTTGTTTCACTCTATTTTTTAGTGACATCGGTACCTTGCGTGGAGCATCAACAACCGGCTGAGCATCGTCAACCAGCACTATTTTGTATTTAGCTGTTTTCAACTTACCTAGTTTACCTGAAAAAACCTGTGGATATTGGTTCAATACATCGTGTTTAAGAACATCGAGTCTCTGCAATAGATTTGATGTAAGGCTTGTATTGAGGGATAACACTGGGTCCGAATTAACAGCAACGATGAGAAATTCAATGCTATACGATATAGCCTTATATGTTGTACAAGGTAAATTGCACTTACCGACAACTGGAACAGAGTTACCATTGTAATCTGTAACACGCACTGTAGTGGGCACAATTTTAATATCGCCATCAAAATAACCATAGAAAATTTCCTGTGTTAATGTATTTACTTGTGCCCCTGTATCAATTTTAAACTGGACTACATGTCTATTGTGACCACCGTCACCCAATGTCAGATCAACATACCACTGTTTACCCGCGTCTCCCTGAATACTGTTAATGAAAAATGTGTCGTTGTAACCGTCCTCGTCATGCATGTCACTGTCCAGGTCACTTATCTAGTGCATTGACGTTGCGTTTGTGTTGCATGCAATAACGTATGAAGTGGTTTTGTTTGTTACAATGATAGCAAGTCTTTCCAAATGCTGGACACATTTCGGGTATTCTGTCATGGCTACGGCCACAATTTCTGCATTTTGCTGAAACCTGTGTTGTAGTGTCTCGGTAACGATTTGGCTTCCGATCGCGACTTCCTGTCCAATTAACATTGGCTGGTCGATATGAGTTACCATGTTTATGGTTATTCTCATAAGTGTATCGGCGCTCTGGACTCGTCTTTCCATCTTCGGAAATAATGTCAACCTGAGGTCTTGCACTGGATGCGCCCAATTCAGCCATTTGTTTACGCGACTGCTCTGACAACCTGCACATATCTTCTGCTTTTCTCAATGTTTCTCTCACGTAACAATAATTCACATAAATTATTGTTTGTAATACCGGCGACGATACGATCGCGGATTATTGAATCAGTCAGATCTCCATATTCTCATGACTTGATCATGTTCTTTAAATCGGTAACAAATGCATCGAATGTCTCACCAGGTTCCTGTTTACGTTCATTCAGCTTATAACGTTCTACAGTTACATTGTTTATTGGAGCAAAGTGATTGTCAAAACTTTCAATTAACTCATCTAAAACATTACGGTCGTCCTCGGCAATGTTGAAAGTACTGTAAATATCGACAGCCTCGTCTCCAATTGTGTGTAACAATACGGCGCACTTCTGTTCCTCGGGCGAATTAGTCATACCGCTCGCGATCAGGTAAATATTGAATTTCTCTTTCCCTTTCTTTCAATTCTGCGACGCGTTCCCTTCTAGCGACAATGCCGCAGGAGGCGTAAGTGATGTGTTCATCATTTTATTCAGTGTTTCACCGCTGACACCATGTTAAATAACACGAAAACTGCGTAATAAGTCTACTACTTTTATTATCGAAATCTAGTTGACAGTTCTGCTCGGATAAACTAAAACGTCTCTCGTTACGAAAGATGACTATAGGTGTGACTAGACTACAAAAACGAATAATGATGTAACATTAATTACCTGAGAATTATAAATTTCGGGGAGAAGGTCAAGCAGTTCGCTGCAACAGAAATCATGGACAATGCACAATATAAAAAACTTGCCGACGATATAATAAGCTTACAGCCTTCTTAATTAGTGTATTAACGATACAAGAACGATACAAGAATGATACAAGAACGATACAAGAACGATATAAGACATAGTCTTCACTATCCTAATGCGAGGACATTATGGTGTCAATATTCTCCTCACAAATCAATTAAAACGATTCAGTGAATGTAGGTACAGATGAGATCAATTCTGTGACTAAGGCAATAATGGCAAAATATAAATGAAAAAAATGAAAACAAGATTGGTGTCTCGCGTATTGTCACAATAACAGTTCCGCATAGTCAACTCTTACAAAATCTGTGTGATGAACCAAGAGTGATATTGATATCGCACGCATGAGTGATACTATAACATAAGTGATAATATAACACGAGTGATAATATAACATAAGTGATAATATCACACATGTGATATCACGCAAGTTATTTTGATATCGCACGCATAAGTGATAATATAACACAGGTGATAATATAACATAAGTGATAATATAACACGAATGATAATATTACACTAGTGATAATATAACACAAGTGATAATATAATGTAAATTGACGACTATAGCCCAATTACGTATCAGTTAGGAAAACTCTCTACTCTGCTGTACAATGCGACTAATATACAAGATATATACAAATGTTAAAAAATGATAAAAATTGGATATATACAAAATGGAAAATAATTCAGAATAAACTATTCAAATGATCTAGTAAAGAGGTGCGTTTTGAGATGAGACAGAAAAGACATGAAGGAGGTTTGCATACGGAGGGAAGGGGAAGAGCATTCCATAACATTGGCCCTGAACATATAATACGAATAATAATATAACGCGAGTGATAATATAATACTAGTGATAATATAATGCGAGTGATATAACGTGAGTGATTATATAACACAAGTGATTATATAACTCGAATGATGATATTACATGAGACATAATATAACACAAGAGATAATATAACACAATAGATAATATAACACAAGAGATAATATAACACGAGTGATAATATACGAATGACAATATAACGCGAGTAATAATATCACACAAGTTATGATATAACGCGAGTGATGATATAAGGGGACCGAGACTGGAATAACGCGTGGTTTCCAGGTTAAAGCCCATCATATTAAGCCTTGTATACCACAATGCCCCCCCCCCCAGTCTCTAAAAATGGCTCGCATCTGTGTCGGGGTGATATAAACTTTACAGAGGGCAATATGACATGACAATGTATACCAACAACTGCCACAGCACCACATCACTATACCACCGTTTAATGTCGGGGTAGTGAAATCAATAGTGACCAAATGGCCATTCATGCTCACCCACACATTTATGATATTTATTTTAAGTAACATAGCTATTCTGTTTCACCTTTAGTGGTTATAATATCGGTGAATAAATTCATTCTGTTTAAGTTTATTAACTATTTCTGGCCAATAAAACTATACACATACTGGATTGTGTATTCCATGTGATCCTCTTCGATCAGTGCTGAATTGGAAGTTGATGTTGTAAGTAGAGACGAATTTGGTCTACTGGACGCCAGGCCATCCATGACGTATGGAGGCGTTAATAAGTTACAATCACCAAAAATGCCCCAAAATCTGGAAAAAAGGTATATAACTATGTATAATAATTAGCTGTAGAAAAAGTTGGTAGGTGATCATTCATCACACAGGTGGTCGATTTATCACGGATCATTACACAGGTGATCTATCACAAATCACTCACATGATCTATTAGAAATAATCACGCAGGTGATCTATCACGGATCATCACACAGGTGATCTATCACGGATTATCACACAGGTGATCTATCACGGATCATCACACAGGTGATCTATCACAAATCACTCAGATGATCTATCACAAATAATAACACAGGTGATCTATCACGGATCATCACACAAATGATCTATCACGGATCATTACACTGGTGATCTATCATGGATTATCACACAGTTGATGTAACACGGATCATCACATGGGTAATCGATCACGGATCATGTAAATTGTTCTCACTTTAGCCATTTGCACAAATTGTAACTAATCATTTTAATAAAAATTTTCTCCCTCGAGCTATTTTGCAAAACGTATAGTTTTTCACATATTACTGTATGACATGTATTGTACCTGATATATAGGTCATTGACAGCTATACTCAAGCTTGAGATCTATATATTGATATCGTGATGTTTGATTTTATGTTCACACTTTTCACAATTTTCAAATGTCACATTTTGTAGACCTATTACTAGATTATAGTTACAATACATTTAAGCCACGTAATTGCAACATCGGTATATAACCCTTTTTATATCAAAAAGTCTGAACAAATTATTTGACGTAATAATTTTGTATTTTGAGGTCAGAAGAATATTTTAAAGTTATATGCTAAATTTTATCTAAAACATGGAGGGATGTAATGCCGTGAATACTATCTAATATATTATCACATCATTATTATGTTACAACCTAATTCTATCCAATCAAATAGGTCTCAAAGTAGTCATGTGATCAAGTTGATCACGTGACATATGACATGATATAAGGCGGGCGCTGCTCGGGAAACGTCAGATTTCATACACGTGCTCGTGGAGAGCAATTTTCTGCGCTTGGTAGAGCACGTGAAATGAATTATTTATTAATCCACAATTATCTTTTCTATAAATATGCCATCTAATGTTGCTATGCAGGTTTTTTGTAACAGGATAATATTATTAAAGTTTCCATTGATTTTTTTCCCCAAAATACTTGTTACATGACCGAAATTCTATTTTTCTAACTTGACCTTTCGTTACAGGCGCCAACTTGTAATGGCTACTGCAAGTTTCAAAAACGTCCGACTTTATTCGTAGTCCTAACTTTTTGGATACGATAGAAAATACATTCAAGGTATCCGTTAAAGATTCGAAGCGTAAATCTAGTGTCGCCGATCTTAATACCGCCACTACGTCGACAACTCTTGATCGACCGGCGAAGACTAAGGCAACGTCCGCGAAGTCTAATACTGTGTCGGAAAAAACTAATGACGTTGTCAAGTTAACCAAATCTAGTCCATCTATAAACGTCACAATAGAATTGCAAAAATTGACGGATTTGGTTGGGACTTTGGCTGCGAAGGTTGATCATTTATCTATACAAAAGTGGATAGATGATATTGAGATTGATACTCTGGTATGTGGCCAACCGACTGATAGGTGCGAGTCCTCTATTGATTATGACATTGATAATCGAACAGCGAGATTTTGGCCCAGTTACATGATTTCTATAATGATACTGAACGGGTATCTCAGGATATAGATCCACAATTAGCTGCAATTCAGAATAACTTTGTGAAGAACAGCTTAGGTGATGATAAATTATCGGAAAAGTTAGATACCTACGCTCGTCCAAATAACTGCCCTTCTCTAGTTCCCACTAGAGTTAATATTGAGATTTGGGATAAATTATCTAAGAAAAATAGAGACTGCAAAATGCAAAATATGCAAAAATCATTAATGTGTGATTTAATAGCTATTACAGGTGTTGCAGACTATCACTTCCTGCATTAAGGGCGAGACGCTTATGTCCAAGGAGGACATGGCAGATATCCTGGTGCAATGACTGTGTTGACTCCATGGCCTTACTAAATGACGCCAATCGTCACTTGAATAAATAACGGCGAGAGAATCAACGTGTTGATCTCAACATCGCATATAAAGGCTTGTCGCAGGATTTCGTCCCAAGTCCTAAGTCCTTTGGTGTTATACGGGGATGATGGCCAGGATAAAAGAGATCAACGAGACTAATAAGGTAGCTACGAGTTTAGCACCTAAACAGTACGTCGGGCGAGGCAAGTCCCGCTATCGACCGTACGATCGCTACAGCCGACCATACCGGTGTGAGTATTTGGCTCGTCGAGGATATTCGTATCCCGACACTGAGTTGAGGCGTGATACTGTACGCGCACCAGCTTCCGACCAGCGGAAATTCGCAGCGTTGCAGGGATTACGGACGTGGGCATGTCCAGTCTGTGAGAAAGGTCCGCAAGGGTGACTATATTGCTGGTACAATAAACACTTATATTACTGGACGAGATTAACGTCCGACTTTTTCATTATAGAGACTGTAACGGGGTATAACATTGAATTCGAAACCTCGCCAGTCCAAACTAATTTACCTAACAGACCTTACATCAAGGATACTAAATTCACTATTCTAAGACACCAACTTGACACGTTGGAACAACAGGGTATTATGGAGAAGACTATTCACTCTACCCGAGTTCGTATCTCATGCGTTTCTGGTTGATAAGAAAGATGGGTATCACCGTTTGATTTTGAATTTGTCAGAACTAAATAAATATGTCCAATACCGCTATTTTAAAATGGACACTATTGAGTCTGTGATAGGCCTGGTGCGGCCTAATTGCTATATGGCATCAGGGGATTTGAAAAATGCCTATTTTTCTGTGCCCATAGCTAAAGAATCAAAGTCGTACTTACGATTCATTTTTTGATGATCAGCTATATCACTTCTGTTCATTGCCTCAAGGTCTCTCTTCGGCGCCATATTTATTTACTAGACTGTTAAAACCAGTCTACGCTCACCTGAGAATGCAAGGCCACATTTTGTCAGCCTATATTGATGACACCTTCCTTATGGGCTTGTCTTACCAGCAATGTATGAATAACATCAACGCAACTGTCGATTTGCTTGAATCGTTTGGTTTCTATGTGAATTATGAAAAATCCTTTTGACAGCCAAGGCAAGAATTGGAACACCTTGGCTTTGTGATAAACTCCCGGTTAATGAAAGTTACTTTAACCGAGACCAAAAAGAGGGAAGTAGAAAGCAAAGGAGCAAGAATTCTCAATGCTTCTGAAGTAACCATTCGCGAGTTGGCTGAACTAATTGGCGTTTTTTGTATCATGTTTTCCAGCGGTACAGTACGGCCAGCTGTTTTATAGAGATCTTGTCACTGACAAAAATCGAGCTTTGAGACTCGCATCGGGTGATTTCGATGCGTTGATGCGCATTTCTGATGGTGCGAGATGCGAAATAAACTGGTGGGTGTGTAATATTCATGATGAATTTCGATGTGTTGATCACGGTCCTTATGATTACATAACATGTGATGCTTCCATGCAGGGCTGGGGCGCTGTACTTCACGATGCGTCGTTCAACATGATCAACACAGTAGGTGAAAGATGGCCATCTTCGGATTCCAATGATCATATCAATTTTTTGGAATTGACTGCGGCTTTTCAAGCTTTTAAGCCTTTCTAAGTGAAACTACTCGTGTACATATTCTATTACACATTGACAATTCTACAGCAGTAACCTATATTAACCATAAAGGCGGCTCTCAATCTGAAGTCCTTAATGTCGAGGCGAGGCGCATATGGTGATGGTGCCTTGACAGACACATATGGCTTTCGGCTACTCGCATACCTGGCAGATCAAACACGGTGGCGGACAGAAGATCGAGGGTATTCGATGAAACTACAGAAGGTAAACTTAATCCTAAAGTTTTCAGTCACATTACAGATATATTTGGTACGCCTGATATTTATTTATTTTCTTCGAGATTGAATTTTCAGATAAAGCCGTACATATCATGGATGTACGACGAGAATGCGATACGCGTAGATGCCTTCACAACTTCGTGGAGTGATTATAATTTTTACTGCTTTCCTCCCTTTAGCGTGATCAGTCGGGTGTTGCGCAAGATAGAGGTGGACAGAGCGACTGGCATCCTGATTGCTTCAAACTGGCCGACGCAGGGGTGGTTCGCTCATCTACAGAGGCTGCTAGTGTCTCCACCAATCCATGTCAAATGGTCGCAAGATCTACTACTTCTACCGTTCAAGAGTCAAACCGTGACGCATCCAATGGGTCACAAGATAAATTTTATGGCTTGTCACATATCAGGGAGGCATTGTTGAAGGCCAATATATCTGAGGATACAATTGACATTATTTTTAGTTTTTGGAGTCGCTCTACCCAATAGCAGTATTTTTGTTATATCAAAAAATGGCAAAAATCCTCTCTGGAAAATAATTTTCTTTTTGTAGATACTAAAATTATTGACCATGTATCATTGAGGATACTCTTATAGCGCCATTAATACTGCTCGTAGCGCGCTATCTACATTTTTGTCATTAACTTCATCTAGTACTGTAGGTACACATCCTTTAGTGTCGCGATTAATGAAAGAAGTGGCCAACAGACGACCCCCTCAACCTCGCTATAATACCACGTGGGAGGTCGGTATTATTTTCGACTTTTGTAGAAACCAGCCTCCTGTTGAGGAACTTTCACTGCATGATCTGACGTTGCGCACTGTCAGGTTGTTAGCTATTGTTTCAGCACAAAGAGTACAGTCGTTACATATTTGGTCTTGAACTACATGAATAGGATGGATGATAAAATTGTTTTCTACATGCATGGTAACTTTAAACAGGCTAGATTATCTATGAACACTTTGATTGTGACTCATCCTGCTTATAAAATTGACATTAAGCTGTGTATCTGCCATACGCTGTCAGCGTATATACAGCGAACGAGGTCTTTACGTTCGACCACCAAATTATTCATCAGTGTAATTAAACCCCATGGACATGTGACTAGTGATACTATATCTCGTTGGATCAGGTTACTTATGCATAAGGCTGGGATAGACACATCCTTATATGAGGCACCCAGCACTCGGTCTGCCTCTATATCTGCAGCCTTTCGTTAAGGCGTTGTTAATATCGTTGACATTCTGCGGAAGGCCGGATGGTCGTCTGAGAGGACGTGGGCTCGATATTATTATAATCCTTTGGATATTGATTTGGTACGTATTCTGACAAACTTTTGAACCGATAAATAGATCGCTCAGTGACTATTTTCGGTCCTAAACAGTTTTCTTCTTTGGTGCATGATCACCTTCTTTGGCGATTGAGACCATTCATTTTTGTTGAAGTCTCATATGTCACGTGATCAACTTGATCACATGACTACTTTGAGACCTATTTAATTGGATAGAATTTATGGATTAACCGAGACTTACCTGTAAGTTGAGGTTTGATCATAATTCTATCCACATCAAATGGGCGAATAGTAGTCATGCACCACACCCGAAAAATTTTTGGACTCCCACCCAGTATTTGGGAATTTACGAATTAAGCAACTTGGCAAGGTATAGTTTTTAAGCATCTTCGTGGATGCCTTTATTCAGTGTTTAATGAATGTCCTCAATCGTGGTGTAAAAATCTGACGTTTCCCGAGCAGCGCAGGCCTTATATCATCTCAAATGTCACGTGATCAACTTGATCACATGACCACTATTCGCCAATTTGATGTGGATAGAATTATGATTATGATTATTGTTAATGTTTTTCTATAGGTTTACGACGGCCACATGTGGCTTTTTTAGAATATAACAAACGTTGGTAGATTATTTGATGTGTATAGGGTATATGTGAAATGTTTAATACGTTTATAGCTAAATACTGCGTGTGTACCATACCGTTTATGGTAACTTTTTTGTATGATTTTTGTTACTGAATATAAATGTCAAAAAAGTAATTTTACTGGTGTTCAAGAAATAAATAAATAAATAAATAAATAAATAAATAAATAAATAAATAAATAAATAAATAAATAAATAAATAAAATAAAGATTTGAAACTCTCCTCTTTACTCCGGCCTCTGCTTGTCTCTAATACTTATTTTCTGAGTATTCTTTGTTGTCACTAGTGAATAACTGAATCGTTCTGTTATCCTTGTGCTACAATAGAAATAAGGGTTTTTCTCTCCATGTTCCCGATATCCTATTACATATATATTACAGCATACTGGATGTTAAAATTATATTTTTTACTTTTCTCGTAGAGCAATCCAAAATATCCCCACCCTTGAATCATTCTTGTACCCTCGCGCTATCTCACAAACAGATGTTTTTAACCACTGCTGCTGTCGTTGACTGGTCTTCCATTTCATCCTACCAACTCAGACAGATAGCGAATGAGTCTGTCAGGATACGAGCAAACTGTAGAAAGGGTCAATATTTCCGTATATATAATATTTCGTTGATGTTTTTTGGGTTTAAGGATAATCATATGTTGTCAGCCGTCAACAATTTATATGCGTTTTATAACGATTAACAAACATGATAAAAACACAAGTCATGGATTAAGTGTGGACTTCATCCGTTCTATTTCTAGCAACCTGAAACAAACACAAATGAGCCATCGTGTACACGACGAGGTATATCTATATCTACGTACATGATTATTATAAATTACATCTGTTTTATTTTACTATTGCATCTATATTAAAACTCGATATCGATTACGCTAGCGAGTTAGAAGATGGAAACAATATGATTGACTGCGGGCTAAAAGAATCGTTTTAAATTGCTTGGACGAACAAAAATACCTGACTAATAAACCTGAGGCAGGTAACGTACATGGTTAGAAAATTTCTATATAGTGAATCACTATCTTTTGCCATCAAGAACAGCGACAGATGGGCAAATACAAGAGATTCACAGAAATCGCTTCGCTTTTCTTGGGCCATATCCACAACCTCCGAATTATCCGTCTGGTGTTCTACCAGCTACGTTGGTAGACTCTCCTCAGCCAATTTCTGTATATTATGCTTTTTTGGGAACACACTGATATATAAAGTCGATATTGTGCCAGCTATATACATAGGTCTCTGTAACAAGAATAATCGACTGTATACATTTAATGTTCTGAGTGGTGTTTGGAATATTAATGCAAAGTCAACAAAGTTGGTAAAATAACAGGAAGACACGCGCATGAAACCCTTGCCTTAAGTGAGTTGCAAGCCAACTACCTATTTTAATTTGAAGGATTGGAAGCGCGTGATAATATAGGGATGTGTCGCGAGAAAATATGTGGGATTTTGGAAGCGGCCATTTTAATATATATTTTCAGCTATAGGCGGTAGTCATTTTTGCCTACGTCGACCAGTTGGTCTGTAATTTATTCAAGTTTCGATTCCTTAAGTGACAGCTACATCTACATAATCATATATCTATATCATCGTAGTTTATATAGTAAGTAAAGGGATAGCCGTACTAATCTTTAAAATATTATGAAAATAGTAAAGGTAACATATCTTTCCAGGGTATAGATAGTTAATTAAAAATCAAACATTCGCATAATGTTAAATGTGCTTCTTCAGGTTTGTGAAACGAAACTCTTAAAAGTGTTACCTTTACCTTATTTACTTTATTTAAGTTTAAAATTATTGACGAGTTTTTCTCATCGTGTTTTATATAATGGCCATGTTATGTAAAATATATAGAGAGGATAGAAGAGATAAACGATCGAAGGACTGTACGAATTTAAGACCGTGATCTCGAACCTCTTATGCGCATGTGCCAGGTTGCTGACACACGAAGCCCGCCCTTCTTGGGTTGGCAGGAACACACGTAAACGCCAGAATCACTGCACCGGATTGGTTCGATCGTGAAAGAGAGGAGTTTGTCATCAAGAGCAGCTTTTCCTTTATAATAGTTGTATGCAGTGGTGGTCACATTGTAGGGAATTGTCTGAAGTAAATCGGCATACCCACTCTGATAGATAACAAGTCAATTATATATCCTTACGACACCTATGCCATCACATTAAATGGTAGGATATAAAATGGTATCGACTATTTATTTATACAATACCTTTGCAAAGCACGATATGGAATGCATGGCGTGGTTTTACAACTGTATGTGTAATGATTACATATTACAATATTCAGGTTCTTGACTAAATTGGACTTATTGGGATTTCGAGATGAGCATACTTGCCAAAGTAGCAATATGCAGTATCGAAGACTTTAGTTTAGTCTGATATGCATAAGGTATAATATACTTCTCTAAAGTTCTTGAGTATCACCCATAT
>WURV02150409.1:0-17457 GCA_011762755.2 Epimenia babai | reverse complement strand
CTGGCTTATGCTGGTTCGAACTTGCAACCTCTCGCATGAAAGGCAGCGCTTCTAACCACTACACCACTGGCGCCAACATCTTTGCGGAATAAATGGAATAAAGGAGGTCGCGCTTTCTTGAGTCATAGACTACATCAGCAACCGACAACAATTTGTTTCTTTCAAGAACATAAACTCGAGTAGACCAAAATTACATGTTGTATTTAGTAAAGCTCGATATTAGGCCCCGCCCCTTCTTATTTATAATTTCTGTGAACGATATTTGTAACGTCTCAAAATTATTAAAATTTTGATTATTTGCAGACGATACAAATTTCTTACATTCTGGAAATTCATTGAAATTAGTGATAATAGTAAGCAATGAGTTGTGTATATTAAGTAAATGCTCTCTCGCTTACTTACTGACTCAGTGACTCACTCACCCACTCACTTACTTTCTCATTCATTCATTTACCTATTCACCCACTCACTGACTCACTCACTTACCCATTTACTCGCTGATTTACTCACCCACCCACCCACTCACTCACTCACCTACTCACTCATTCATTCACTCATTCAGTCACTCATTCACTCATTCACCTACTCACTCACCCACTCACTCACTTACTCACTCATTCATTCATTCACCCACTCATTCACTCACTCATTCACCCACTCACCTACTCACTCACCCACTCACTCACTCATTCATTCATTCACCCACTCATTCACTCACTCATTCACTCACTCATTCACTCACCCACCCACTCACTCACTCATTCACTCACTCACCCACCCACCCATTCATTCACCCACTCACCCACTCACTCACTCACTCATTCACTCACTCACCCACTCATTCACCCACTCACTCACTCACTCATTCACTCTCACCCACTCACTCACTCATTCACTCATCCACCCACCCACCCACTCACTCACTCAACTACTCACTCTCCAAAATACTTATTCACTCACTCAAATACGAACTAACTCACTCACTCATTAACTTACTTACTCACGCACTCGTTACTCAAATAGTAACTTACATATTTTGAACGCTTATTATTGTCATATATATACACGTCATAAATTCGCTCGATGCCGTGCAAAGTTATGGACTTTCACGATAAACTGAAGCAACCAATATCCATTACCCAGGCTCATCCATTGGCGACCGAAACGTCAGGGCGCGACTAATTACCCAATGTTTTATTACACAGTCGTGAAGCGCATAGTGCAGCGGGAAAAGTTAGTCAATCTGCGCATGCATGCGTGCATGCATAATAGATGCCTACTGTTTTATTAATAAATACCGACTTGCGTTGGATGTAGCGAGTTTTTGTCACAGGGCTGTTAGAAGGGCGAGGGTCAACGTCATATGAAAACATTGATGATTAATGTATTACAGGGTTTACAGGGTACATGGTGAATATATTGCCGTTGAAGTTGAAGAGTGATGTATTGCTTGATTCGAAGTGGGTATATCGATGTCGAAATTGTGGATTATAGTATTGCCGAATTCGATTTAAATATATCGATGTCAAAATTGTGGATTATCGTATCGCCAGATTCGTAGTAACTATAAGGACGTTCGAAATTGGAAATTAATGTTTTAACGGACTGGAGTACATTGGCGTGGACGTTAAAGGTTGGTGTATCCCCACCAGGATGGTGGTGGGTATTTGGACGTCGAAAGTAGCGGTGGTGTACGGTCGGGTTGGTGGTGAGTATATTGGCGTGGACGTTAAAGGTTGGTGTATCATCAGGAGGGTGGTGAGTATTTGGACGTCAAAAGTAGCGATGTTGTACGGTCGGGTTGGTGGTGAGTATATTGGCGTGGACGTTAAAGGTTGGTGTATCACCAGGAGGGTGGTGAGTATTTGGACGTCAAAAGTAGCGATGTTGTACGGTCGGGTTGGTGGTGAGTATAGTGGCGTTCAACTTGATAAGTATCATATTACCGGATTCGTGGTGAGTACATTGGCGTCGAAGTTGATGACGCTGAGATTCACAATCCAGCATAGCCCATTAAGAATAAAGGAAGTGAAGAGATTAAGATGGATCTGGTTACGATCGCATCGTAGCTGCCTGTAAACAGCATCATCATGCTATCGTGTAAACGGCATCAACAGGCTATCGTGTAAACGGCATCAACATGCTATCGTGTAAACGGCATCAACAGGCTATCGTGTAAACAGCATCAACAGGCTATCGTGTAAACGGCATCAACATGCTATCGTGTAAACGGCATCAACAGGCTATCGTGTAAACGGCATCAACAGGCTATCGTGTAAACGGCATCAACATGCTATCGTGTAAACAGCATCAACAGGCTATCGTGTAAACGGCATCAACAGGCTATCGTGTAAACGGCATCAACAGGCTATCGTGTAAACAGCATCAACAGGCTATCGTGTAAACAGCATCAACATGCTATCGTGTAAACAGCATCAACAGGCTATCGTGTAAACAGCATCAACAGGCTATCGTGTAAACAACATCAACATGCTATCGTGTAAACAACATCAACATGCTATCGTGTAAACAACATCAACATGCTATCGTGTAAACAACATCAACAGGCTATCGTGTAAACAACATCAACATGCTATCGTGTAAACAGCATCAACATGCTATCGTGTAAACGGCATCAACAGGCTATCGTGTAAACAGCATCAACAGGCTATCGTGTAAACAGCATCAACAGGCTATCGTGTAAACAGCATCAACATGCTATCGTGTGAACAGCATCAACATGCTATCGTGTAAACAGCATCAACAGGCTATCGTGTAAACAACATCGACATGTAATCAAAAGATTACAGTAAGCCCCAAGCATGGGTTGAAGAAAGAGAAACATATTGATGTTATTGCGACAAATTCGTATATATAGATGTACAGGAATGTTCCCGTCAAATAGAATAACGCGACCTCTGCATTACTTGATAGAGTTTGACCAACCGAGGTCACATCCCACAAAATACTACGCTAAGTTTATCATTGTGTATTTTTAGCTGTTAATAGCCCAGCAACCGACGCTACAAAAAACCTACGTTGCGATAAAGAGACGTTATATAGACGTTATATATAAACCGACGTCACATAAAATCCGACGTTATATATAAACCGACTTCAGATATACACCGACGTTATATATAAATATATGTTATAAACCGACGTCACATATAAACAGACGTTATATAAAAAGCGACGTTACAGCAAATCCGTCGTTATATATGAACCGACGTTATATATATAGACCGGTTTTGTATATAAACCGACGTTATATGAAATGAAATTTATTTGTTTAAAGTGTACTTATTAGCAGAGCTGTCAAACACAGTTTACATGAAACAATAGCCCAATGGTCTAAGACTATTAATGTAATTACATAAATTATAGAAAATTAACATCTAACAGTATACAGGTAATACAGATCAATGTTAGATACAACTATGTACATGAAATTGATAACAATGTTGAATAATTCGGTGGAAAATAGAACAAATATTGAAAAAAGGAAAATCCTATGCAGGCAAAGTCGCCATCGTCATAGTCGCTATGAAGAATTAGTGAAAAACAGAAAAACATAAACAGGCAAACGCTATATCCATCGACGTTATAAACCGACGTCACATATAAACCGGTTTTATATATAAACCGACTTTATATATAAATCGACGTCACATATAAACCGACTTTATAAATAAACCGACGTTATATACGAACCGGTTTTATATATAAACCGGTTTTATATATAAACCGACGTTATATACAAATCGACGTTATATAAAAACAGTTACACATAAACCGACGTTACACATAAAAAGACATATATGAACCGACGGAACATAAACCAACGTCACGTGTAATCCTACGTTACATACAAAACGACGTTATGTATAAAGTGACGTTATATATAAATCACGTTGCAAAAACACTCGATCGCACAAATAAACCGAGATTGTAAATAAATCGACGATAGATAGAATGAGTTTCATGTGTGGGGAGACGGCAGAAATATGGTTATAGAGCAACTCCATACATGAATTAACCACCTGGCAAATACACGATGGAAACCACCTGAGAGAAATCCGAACGAACTGCGGCTGTTCTTAATTGGCCCACAGCCAATTTATGTTATTCGCTCTTGTTTATAATGTAGAACGTGTCATATTGAGCCATATTGGTGTATATAGATACAGCGAAGTGCATAGACATGGAGAAAGTGCCAACACAATTACTTACGTGCATAAAGCGATGATACAGATAATGTGTAAATACTCGTCTAATAACGATCACGGCAAATTAATGTTTGTTAATGGTATCAGGTAGTATGTTATTAATAGAAAACGCTTGGAGGTGCATCGCAAATACAAAATTAGTTTTTGACTGGTATGGTTAATGCGAGAGCGTTTTTATACGACGTATACCTCTTGCAATGGCGCATTTGATGCGTATAATTGCGAATTTGTACCCGACGAAGTGAATTTAGTGTACGAGAGCTCGGATAAAGAGAAATTAATGAATATTTCTCATTGGAAAACGATGGTTGTGTATATTTAATATATTTTCTGTTAAATGATCACGTTGATACAATTTTTTACAGTATCTCATTCCATAATTACCGCGTTTATTCCTCGAATCAAAGTATATTAGCAAATCGCA
The DNA here is from genome assembly GCA_011762755.2 of Epimenia babai. Lineage (NCBI taxonomy): Eukaryota > Metazoa > Mollusca > Solenogastres > Cavibelonia > Epimeniidae > Epimenia > Epimenia babai. The sequence continues at coordinate 12,804 of WURV02150409.1, read as the reverse complement.
CAACGCAGATTCTCTTGGGACAAGAACAAAATTGTATGTTGATGTAAAAAAACTTTAATATTGTTATATCCTGTTTTCTAACATAAGAAATCTATGTTTAATTAACCCTCAGCACGCAGTTGTCACGTAACTGTATTGCTATAGTAATGTGATGCATAGTTGATAGTGTTGAAACGGTTAAAGTAAAAAATAGTTTGAGTTGAAGATAAATTTATTTTTGATTGAAGAAAAACTCAGGTTCAACTGAAGAAAGGGGGTTAATTGAAGAAAAACTTAGTTTTACTATCAGAAAAACTCGGTTTTTATAAAAGAAAAAATGTTATTGCTTCAAGTTTAATAATATATTAGTAATATACGACAGTATTATGGAAAGAGGGGTAACCCATCTAAGCGCGTTTTGTCACCTGAAGAATCCGAGGATAAATGTGGCTATGCTGAGTAATACTATGGAAACGGCGTATCCGGCGATGAACAGGTACACGGGACCAAGGTTCGATCCCTGCAAGAGATCCATACATATAAACTATACCCGGAGTTGGCTAGCTTACAGCGTGTGCGTAGAATGTCTATGTGCGATTTTGTAAAACGTAACAAGTAAGATACCACAAAGAGATGTGAGCCATATCGTATCGTACGAAAAGTGAAGGAAACGCCTTATCGACTAACTCATAATCTTCGTAAGTCAATAAGGTGTTACCTTCACTTTTTCGTGTTAGTAATAAACATCATGCAGACTTCAGACACCATCATGTACCGCAGACGTACGGGGTCCTTGTTTGATTTCGATAAACAAAATTAGGATTTAAAATCATGAAGTGGCTAAATATACTAGGAAAACATCGCAAAATAATATATATTTCAACATAAATTTCAGTATATCGATCGTATGCAGTATTCATTCGAGTTGTAAACTGGTTTATTTAATGCAGAGTATAGTCTTTGGAGTGTGTGTGTGTGTGTGTGAATAACAGAAGGCTACATATATGCGAAGCTAGTCTAGAATTTCGTGATGACGATGTCGCGTGGCGAAATGGCGGTAGTGCAAAGCCCTAAATCTGGCAGACCGTCGACTTTCATCCACTCACGTGGCTGGTTCTAAATACCGACAGCCGTGTCGTACTCACCGCTCGATCTGTGATCGGCGATGACTATGTATAGTGGGATAACGAGATATTAGGGGCAGAGCGCAACGAGAGATTGGGTCCGTAAGACGACCACGCAAGGAGGAATCCCCTGTATGACCGCAAAAAACTACCCAAGAAGTTTTTCCCACAAAAAAACCACTAAGCCAACCCCCGCTGTGACACCCTGGTATGCATTAAACTGCGCGAGGATATAATAGTGTATTTACATTATCCGATTTTTCGGCTCCCGCTCCTGCCGCCGGCTCTCATGAAAAACAGATCTGTTTTGAAATTCGAACGAGTTCTAAATTTGTCAGTAGCGGGAACGGGAGCGTCAACCAATGAACGAACAGTGTCGTTCACTTGACATTTGCCCTTGTATGCTTACTGCAGTGTACAGTACAAGCAACGATGACATGATGGTATACCTCCGAAGCGACACAGTGAGAATAGTCGACAAACGCGCCCCTTTCCCACGTGCCGTTTGTCGAACATTGTCTGTGAACAGATTCTGTCGAGAAAAAAACACGCACACAAAGCGATCACCTTCTTGTATTATCGGAATATATATGATTTATACAACATGTAGGGTGTTTTGGGCAAAAAGCGCCAAAAGCTCGGTGTGTCCATGGAGCATGGGAATTTCTTGCAGTGTTGTTAAGTGAGAGCTTCTCTATGGCGTTGTTACGTTTCGGATGCTCTCTAAACGATCTCTTCGCCGCTTACCTCCCAGTTATCTCATTCAAATGTCAACAATTATTACATATATCGGAGTTAGCAAAGTGTGCATCATATGTGGGCTGGCTGTGGGCCTAGTGTCCGCCCAGATTCGATGTTTTTAACTACGCTATTTTCCCCGGCATAACAACCGAGGCTAATCCTTTAGTCGCGTTCACCACATCGTACTGAAGATCGTATTGTATAAAAGACCGACCATGGTTCAGGTTCACACAACGAATGATTCCAAACTCTTGATACGATATACTAATATCGGCATATAAAACACTCTACCCGACAAATAGCGTTTTATAATCGAGCTACATGACCTGTACGCGGAGACTCGCGACGTTTGGTTATGAGCCTTGTTCAGATCATTTCTGCGCATATGCTAGAAACCATGTTTGGTTACCAAACAAAGTGATGTCACCTTTGTCCATATAAGTACTATTTAGAACATGTTGCAAGTTTTATATTAGAATTTTTGTTGACAATTTTGAAATGAGTCTGCAGTCGTGAAACTTTGACGCCGTGTTGAAACAGCAAAAGCAGACATGATGTCACCCACGTGTCTTTAGCCAATATGATTTTGTATTGTAAAAATAATAATTAGAGTTTATGAGAATAACATGTAGCAATTATTCGTCTTTATCATCACCGCCGTGTATTTTTGCAGAGGACGCTAAATACCACGATGGCAACCTCCATTAAGCACTATTTGTAGCAATATCAGTAATAGAGAAAATTGCGTGTTCTTAAGACTTTTGATCAATTGAGGATGAACTTCGAGTTCTACTTAGGTCATGTCTCTCGCGTTCGTCTGACATTGTCAATACGGCTGTCAAGTCTTTCGACAATACTTCCGGTCGCGAGAGTCCGCAGGACGACCAATACATCTGGCGTCAAATCGTGTCAAGTACTCCACTGAATCTTTCGCGTCTACACCGCGAAAAATGCCGTTGCGCTAATTTCCGTCACGCTGCCTGACTGACGTCTGGCAAAGATCAATGCGTGTAAATTCATTACCTCGCCTTGTTGGACTAGATTAATCTCGAAGGCGACACGCTTCCGCTGCCCGTCTACAAACAGTGGCGCTCTAATGCCCGGGCGACCCCGTGTAAGCGCTTTTACGCATTCCCTTTATCCCGAGATAAGGGCAAATAATGGATGCGGCGATAGACGCTTTCGGCGAATTATCGGCGATATGATGGATCCAATATCGATAATGAAGTATGAACCGTCGCTGAGCATAATAGTATTGATCATTTGAAGGGCGCAAACAAACGAACCGAACAGATCCTAATACTATCGGCATGTCGTAAAATTCATATTTGGTGAATTTCACACGAACCTTAGTTCTTATAAGGCGAATATTTCGTTCTCGTATCGAATATTGGACGTTGATCATTGATGATGATATTTTAGAACAATATCCGTCGAGCCGGATAATAAAAAAAGCCAAAAATAAGAAATATAAAGTATGTTTCGAAATACCGTTGACACATACGCCGTCGCGAGCTTGCATTTATTATTTACTCTTGATTATTGGTTCGGTTATAATACACATGGGTTATAATACACATGGGTTATAATACACATGGGTTATAATACACATGGTGCGGGGGCAAAACAAAGTGGGTGGGTGTAGTGAATGCTATGAACAAGGCGAGTAGACGTGTACGTGAAGTGGTGGAACATCTGATACTGCACGCAAGGAAACTTGGTCGTATACAGTTAACATTCTTGCAAACATATATATTTACCATCTATCGTACACGATAATATCACCACAGTACTATTGTTTTTGTGTATTTAGCTACTCAGAGTGGGGTATCTTAAGCAAAATCAGAACTAGACGTAAATACTGCGCAATCTTTATATATGAACAGGAAGTATCTGCTTCTTTCACTGAGTTCTCTCCCGTTAAAGCTGACATCATACGCGAAATCTTGAAAGATCATGAAAACGTCCTCACAGGATTCCCTTCCAAAATACCCCATGAAAAAATCGACTGGTACGCTTATTCATACTTTTGTATCCTATCTCTCTTTTCTACCGGATGTATTCCAAAACCTATGAAAACTGCTATAATCAACCCCCTTATAAAGAAGTTCGACCTCAATCCCAACATCCTCAGCAACTATCGACCTGTCTCTGACCTTCTCCAAAATCATTGAAAGAGCCGCAGGTCTCTAAATAATGCAGCATCTCAATGCCAACTTTCTTCTATCAAAATTTCCGTCTGATTACAGAAAAACTCATCTCATCGAGTTTACTACATTAGAACATCCGCAGGTCTCTATGGCCAAGCTGTAATCTTAGTCACGCTCGACCTAAGCGCGGCTTTCGACACGATTGATCATGATACTCCGTTACTTTCTCGCCTTCAAACACGCCTTGGACTCAGACACACGTTCATTTTGGTGACCGCACCTCCTCCTACAACGACCTTACATCATATGGAGGCTTGTTACGTCTGCTTTATGAATTCATTTGTTGTTTTCGGTCACGTATTCACGAAGTACCTCCAATACTCCGAGGTAACGATTTAGTAAACCGTAATTTGTTTAACTGGTAGCCTCATATACACGACTTGGTTATATCAACGGAAGGGTGTCACGAACGGCGAGAGATTTGAGAATCGCTGATCTATGTGCTGTCATCTTCGAAACGCTTGATGTCAATAACTCTCATCTGGAAATGCCTATTCGATCCAACCACCTAATCAACGTCCATGCGCGTTCTGCTAACCGTCACTTAATTGCATTATGACGGTATTCTTGATCGACTTTAGAACTACAGCCAGTAACAGGTCAAGGCACGCGCTTGATTACGTGTTTAATAGCATTGCTTGAATGGAAACGGCGAATGGTTTCCCCGTGGTCACGGCATTTCTTGTCGCTTTCTCAGAGAAAAGTCAATAACATGCTACAACACTTCGGTCCCGTTCGTTTTGAGTTCTATCAATTGCAATGTGATCAACACTCAAAATCAAGCAAGTTCTCTTTGAAAACGTGTCAGACCTATTTCCTATATCTACCTTTGAACATTTCATATAAATTGTAACACTATTCGCGAGTACAGCATGTCAATCGAAACCGTCAACTATGAATCATCAGTAAAAGGAAATAAACGAAAATGGTATTATGGATGTAAGATCAATTGCTACAGCAATTACCTTTAACAACTATTATATTACAATTCATTAAAAGATGGGATATTTCAATTATTCCGAGTCAGCTTCAAATTCGACTTATGAGTTGAATTATTTTCGTGGTATAGAATACCTATATAAATGCATTATTATTCACATGCCCAGTCTGTTTGGATAATCTTCTCGAAGCAACTCGATTGTCTCATTTCTCTACTCTAGCGCTGCGAGGCACCGCGGATAAAACGACGTTTTCATTTTACTGATTGCCATTTGGAATGGAAAACACCTCGCAACCCGAATAAAAACTCCAGTAATCATTGCTTCGCCCGGGGTCAGAAATAATTGTGCGGGGAGCATTAAGCAACGTGTCCCTAAGTTATTTCGGCCGTGGTTAATGAAAGGTAAGCCATCAGAGATCCATCGACATGAAAGATTGAAAACTCATCTCGGTGGAAACCGTTTGCGTATACTTCCTCCTATAAACGCGCTGACTGGTCGTATTGAACGATCGCGTTTCGAGTAATCGCTCCGACGCGCCTCCTTAGAAAATGGCGATGTAGTTTATCGCTCGCAAAATAAATACAATTGAATGCACAAATACCGTTTACAACCAAAAGAATAAATCATAATATCCTATACAAAATACTACCTAAATGTGCAATTTATCTATCTCAATAGCATACTACGTGTGGCCGAACATGTGCTAACACCGTTGAAATCGTTAGTAGAATAAACAGCTCAGCGTGCAATTACAATACCGGGTGATAATCCACGATGTGGGCTTAGCGATTTCGATCATCTGTCCATCTGAGTAGGTTCTCATCAAGCTGCTCTCCGCTGGCAGCGTCCGTGACCTCGCAACCCTTCGGGCCACGGATACTCTCTCTCGTCCAGCTCTTCAAGAATAAGTGGAAGCGCTCGTTTCATAAGCTTCTTTAAGATCCATTAGAAGACCGATAGACCACACTCAGTGTTCACTAATACCGTTCCTTATGGAATAGCTGTGCACATAATACCCGCAATTACTCAAATCGGCCGAAAACATCGTGGTCTGTCGAAACTCTAATACGAAACAGTCGAAGAAAATGTTAAATAATAGTTCAGTGCGGTAACGGAAAATGGAAAATTTTACCAATATATTTCATGATCGGATTAATATTTGTCACATCACCCCACGCTATTTAAAGCTATTTTACTAATGTTACAAACACGTCGAATTCGAATTTATGTAGTTCCAAGTTCGAGTTCGCGTTCCGGTTCGATCTGTGCTAAACATGGTTAATATGGTTTATAAGTACAGAAACATAATACACCAGCGGTCGTTGGTGGACATGGTCTGCGTTTATAGACATAGAGATATCGATTGCATTGTTAGACATATCGTGGAATAAAAAAGTAAAATGCAATAAAATATATACTGCATAAGGTAAATAGAAGAAGAGGTGGAATGCCAGTATAGTAATCATTATCGAAAAATACGAAAAAAAAGTGACGCATCATCGACTTAGATTGAGAATAGATAGCGCTTGAGTTTTCGTATACAGGTCTACAGCATCAGGCATAAAAGGTGAGTACTGACACAAGCTTACGCATAACATCTGACAAAGATTACTTGTACACGAAAGATTGCGTTAATGCTTATATGAATGTTACAAGGTGTTGCTTATTGCTTCATATTACACGACGTTGGAACATCACGCGTAAAAAGTGAGCCGCAGAGATGCATACGGTAAACTATAATATCGAATAGAGACAAGAGGGATACGGTCAATATAGTGGACTCAGCGAGCAAGTGAAGTGGACGAACAAGTGAAGTTGGCGAGTAAGTCAAGTGCGCGACCAAATGAAGAAGGAGCAACTGAAGTAAATGAGCAGGTGAAGTTGGCGAGCAACTAAAGTGGATGAGCAAATGATGTGGGCGAACAAGTAAAGTTGGCGAGCGAGTGGAATGAATGATCAAGCGGGGTGAATGGGCGAGTGGAGTCGGTGAGCAAGTGAAGCGCGTGTACAAGTGAAGTTGGTCAGCAAGCGCAGAGTGAAAGAGCAAATGAAGTTGGTGAGTGGGTGAAGTGAATGAGCAACTGAAGCTCGTGTACAAGTGAAGTGAATGAGCAAGAGAAGCGCGTGTACAAGTGAAGTGAATGAGCAAGTGACGTGGGTGAGCAAATGGAGTTGGTATGTGAATATGTGTTTGTGCAGCATCGATATAGCGGTAGGTTAGCGTATTACGCGTACGAGTTAGCCCTTTGCAATACTTACATTCTCGAATGTTATATTTCTATCAAAACATCGCAATCTTGGTCGAATAGTCAATGCTCGGGCAATTCGAATCGACTGGTCACGAAGCGACCGAGTTATCTGCTAAGCAAACTTCGCTGATTCCAATAGATACCAGTGGCAAACCGGATAAGACGATTATAACGACGTGCATGGTAAATTGATGGAATTGATACGCGATTGTTTAGTGCTATGTAAGAAAATAGACGTACTGTCGCTGTCGAAGAGGGTCACGTGATTACTGCACGATTTTACGACGGTTCGGTTGGGAATCGAGGATGGCCAGCAAGTAATGCAGTCGAATTCTGGCCAGCACTTGACGCTGCCTGTAATAAAGACGCATAACTCTTGAGCCGTGTGATAAGTAGGTATAAATGTGATGCTCCGAGAATAAAGGAAGATACATGTAGCATGTGTAGTCAGTAAAATACGCAGAAGGTTATGGCAGCTGGGTTCTTCAGTAATAGAACTCATCGTTATAGTACCTGTCTTCAAGAAAGAAACCAAATCACCGTTATAGTACATGTCTTAAATACAAAAACAAAATCACCGTTATAGTACTTGTCTTAAAGACAAAAACAAAATCACCGTTATAGTACTTGTCTTAAATACAAAAAACCACCGTTATAGTACTTGTATTAAATACAAAAACAAAATCACCGTTATAGTACTTGTCTTAAATACAAACCAAAATCACCGTCATAGTGCCTGTCTTAAATACAGAAAAAAAATCACCGTTATAGTACCTCCCTTAAATACACAAATAGAAAATCATCGTTATAGTAACGGTCCTCAACAAACAATCGGAATGAGGATATATAGATAGGGCAACAACGAAAAATACACATTACCGGGGATTTGAACTCTGCACCAACCGAACTATCCCAGGAATCAAGCATACTTCCGGGTAGTAATTTAGTAATTAATCATTTATTCTGCCTGTAACGGACTTTCTCGTCGTACCACAAATGTTAGTAATGGCAACACGCACGATTACACACGCGCTCCTTTTGATTCTCAATAGTACACCAATTAATATCTTCTCAAGCGAATATGGTCTCTCGAATAAAATGCAAATAACGTTGGTATAGCAATCGCACTAATTTCGCTCCGGTTTACCGGTGGCTATAGGTGAACTTCTCTACACTATCGATGTGGAACGTGTGATCGCAATTGCTGTATGTAAAAGGGTCTTTTATTAGTTAATAATTATCTCCTGAATATATATGAATACATATGGATCGAGCCGTTTGAACGATTTCAAAGATCAGAGCGTTCAGGACAAGCTAAGATTCAATAGCCAACAAAAGGGGAGTAAACTGTTCAATATACGTATATCAAGCGTATTTGGTATAAGACTCCACAATGTGCATGGGTCGTAAAATAATCAAGAAAGAAAAATGTTTTCTGTTGTTACTAAAATAATTTATAAAATTCCGCAATTTCGTAGCATTGTCTGCATCACTACATACGTATCCTTAATAAAAATTAATTGGTAATTATACACAGTAATCGTAAGGCCTTTCGACAACAGCTGGTGTCCTGTAAAAGGGATGGCGAGGATAAGATTTAAGGTTAGGCAATAGCGTTAGCGTATCTGGCGATCTGCTTTCCGCTCAGGTCCTCGGGTGTCATGGCGGAACATCGGCGGGCGGATCGTGCTAGTTCAGTGCGCCGGCGAGCCTTGGAGCTTTATATAGCTTAGGGCTTCAGCTAGCCTATATCCGGCCGTGGTAAAACGTGACGGAGTGGGCGAGTTCATTAAGGGAGGCCGTATTGTAACAGGTCTCAGAGCCTTGACTTTATTACTTTCCTTGCTTATAATAATAAGCACGTTGTCACGAACATATTTTATCGATATGGATACCATTTGAAACGCAAACGTATACACATGTCACAAACTTCGCTATATCCGTGATTGTTAATATTCAGAAGGTAAAGAAGGCAAAACGTAATGTACAACATTCATAGATCGCCCATTCATAGATTACCTATAAAAGATGATATCTAGCGCCTATCGATTTTGAGACGGTTTTACTCCAGCAATCAGGGATGAATGACTTTCTGGTGATCATCGCAGAAATGTCGACCGCTGGCCGGATTCGAACCCGCGAGCTCTCTGTTACGAGTCCAGTGCGCCTATCACTCAACTAACTACTTCTCAATACTTGATTGATAACTAATTATTCAAAGTAGCGTAAAAGGTGAAGTAAAAATTATAGAATGCATATATCAGCCAATAAAAGCTCTCCCTAAAAGCGGTTTCTGTTTATGGCAGCTATTCAGCACAGATACAGTACCATCGACGTTACCATATCATCCATGAAGGATACTATCGAGCGTCTACTACTTTTAGTGTTGACTTCAGCAATCGTGATTAAATGACTTGCTGAAGATCACTACAGTGAAGCGGACTATCTGCTTCCCTGTCGAGCATTATTTACCAAGAGATAACCCATCCGGATCGTGTAACAGTTCGCTTAACGTTATCACGTCTCCCTGCAGCCAGGGACGTTAAAGATGACAAGAAATTGATTCAATAATGTAGAGTCACTCGATCGTTTAGTCCCGCAGACTACCTGTCACGGTGCGTGCTGGTCACTCGCGCTGACCGACGACGATTCACCCCACCCCGCTATACACGAGACGAGGACGGAACTCGTTAGTAAACGAATAAAGTGTTCTGCGGCCATTTCCTGCCGCGGACTAGATTAAGCGTAAGCTTTAGAGTAACGCACAATGGCTTTCGTCCGAAAAGGATATGTTCGATTCGATCACGGGTAACGGTCATTACGCCGAACACACCCAGTCATGCAAGCTCCTGTCACCCAGCTACCCACCGATAAATACTAAATAAGAACCACCATTATCCCTAATACCGGTGCAGTCGGAATTCGAAAATATATTTCTACACAGAGTGAAACTGTCATATAAAAAATTCTTCGGTGTATTTCTAACAAAACCTAGTCTAGTCTCCTCTCAGTTCATATGGAATTTCGCCTACGTTCACCTAAGCGTATATAAATATGCTTACATAACAACACCTTTAACATATCACTTTATATATATTATATATATATATATATATATATAGCGTGTCCAGCTGTTAGTCCCACGGAATATAAACTACAATCCAGGAATAAATTCCTTATTATTATATTAAATTTTTATATGTGCGTAGTTAAATTCATGATTGCACCATAAAGTCACAAATATCAGTCATATAGTTGATTCGGTGTTTAATAGCCAACTATTATCGAAAATATCAACTTTTGCTTTTTAGAACTTTAAAAATTTTAATCAATTCATTTATTTATCCAAAACCTTTTTAAAACACCGTATGAAATACTATCATGTGATTCTACAACTACACATGTTATACGTGAAATAATGGACACAAATAGATACATATATTTATGTATACATACACATGAAAAGCATATATAAAATATCGATTCATGATTAATATATTTCCACGATAAGTTAGGACTCATTGATGTAAGAACCTAAATATTTATTTACATTCACTTGATTAATGTTAACATCGTTTTTTATTGGAAAATTCGCTTTTTCTTACGTCCGAATACAACAATTTATTTTCCTGGCATTTCGCGACATTTTGTTGGCTTGAAATCATCTCCTCAAATTACATTATTCTCTGCTTACAATGCCACAGATTTCACTACGTGAATATCCGGAGCGCGAGGAGACAGTGTCATCGGCAAACAATTTATTTTGATACATTGTAAAGATTACATATATCATTAACATACAAAATAGAGATGGGCCCAAAATTGAGCCTTGAGGTACACCTCAGTTAATGCTATGCAGGCAATAATGTTCATTTCTGTATGACACTAAATCAAAACAGACATATTTTTTATCCAGTCAAGCGCGATACCCATAAAGCACAATTTTTTAACCAATATATTATGATAAATCGTGTCAAAAGCTTTTTATGGTCGATGAATACACTAACCGTTGATTTCTTTTTATCATTAGCATTAGTAATTTCTTCCATTAGTTCCATTGAGGCAAGTGATGTAGAGTAGGATTTTTGGAATCCGTATTGGCCATTAAACATAATATGATTCTTATTAACAAATGAAGTTAGGCGATTGTTGAAAAAAATTCTAAAATTTTTAAGAATTGTGGCAAAAATGAAACAGGTCTATAATTATTAAAGTCCCCAGAGTCCCCCGATTTGAAGAGTGGAATGACCGTCTAAAATTTCAGATCATCGGGGAATATGCCAGATCGAAAAGACAAGTTACATATATAACACAGTGGGATAATAATTTTAAGTATTCTTTAGCAGTTTTACCAAGAACATGCCGAGTTTTTATTGTCGATGGAAGTCTTCGGTAAACATGCATTAATGACATTATATATCTCATTATGTGAGACAGGCTCTAGAAACATTGAATAATTACAGCTGGCATTCAACAAGTAATTAGTACAATCAACATGTTGGGCCGATATTAGAGATAAAGTTGTTGAAGACATTTGCAATGATTTTCTTATAATCAGTAAGTTTATCGTTACAACAGAATTCCTTGGGATAACTAAAAGAGTTTTTCTTTGTGATGAGGTAATTTAAAGAACGTAAAGTTTCCTTCATATTGTTTTTGTATTTCAATAATTTTATCGAAAATACCATAAATAAGCCATGATGCAGTATTAGGATCGGTGGTGGATAAAAATTACTCTAGTGTGGGGAGCACCTATCCTCGTCTGCAATTGTAACAGCGAGTTCTCAGTTAATTGCCTTTCATACACATACTCATCACATACGTAAGTATTTACAGTAAAACTGGACATAATAGAAGAATAAGAAGAAAGTTTTATTAGGAAATTAATCCAACGAAACAGTATTTTTCATATCATTGCTCTGACGGTGTATGATTATTAGTTGACCGCTATTTACAGAATGACACAATTCATTAGTATAATGTTATTAATCAGTGTTGTGCTAGAGTTGGTGATCTTATTTCGTCTATTGATGAAAGGGTACAAGGCTACACTAAATACATGGTCGTCACTGCTTACTCTCAGGATGAGAATCATTTCCAAAAAATCAATATTAAAATCACAGCACAAACAAGTGGTATTCTTGGTTCTATCCAATATTGCAGATATATTTTCATTAAATACTGCCATTGGCGTTTCGTACTTTATGAACACACTTGGTAAGTTAACCTCGAAAAATACCCTTTTCAAAGCAGTTATTAACTCGTAATGAGAGATTACATAATCTTTTGTGACAAAGTATATCATTGAAGAAAATTGCTACACCCTCACCTTTCTTATCTTTGCAGCAGACAAAGTAATTATCAAACAGTTCAATATTAAACATATCACATTCATCAGCAGTCAACCAAGTTTCACTAATGGCAATAAAATCAAAAGAATAATTCATTTCTTCAATATAGTATTTTATGTTTCCAAAGTCATTTTTTAGACTCCCAGCATTAAATGTATGATAGTAAACTTCGTTCTTGTTTTGTCCGAATTAGTAGTGAAATTGATAAA
>WURV02150398.1:0-17459 GCA_011762755.2 Epimenia babai | reverse complement strand
GCCACCACTTACTTGCCCGTGCATATGCGCACGTTCCGAAAGCAGCTTCGGACGAATGTGAAAAAATGCAGAGGGACGGACTCCATTTCAACCGACCGTCTGTGATGATGCACCTCGGGAAAGACACCTAGTTCAGCTGCTCCCTCTCCAGAGAAGTGAAAGCCAAAATACCTGCATTGGTTGGGAAACTGGCTCATCCCATCCAAGGCCCTATTGTCTAAAGACCCGCATTCCTATTTTCGCTGTGATGATAAATGCAGACACGAATCCAAGTGACTTGAATATTTGGGCAACCTTGCTTAGTTTTCCTCTTTGTTAGCACACCAGGAAGATCTTCATATATAGTCTGTCTGCTGAGCTTTGTACGAAAAGCTATCATCACTACTATTCCAGATGACACCTATCAGCTTCGCTTGGGAAACTCCTGCGACTTTTACGTCGTTTTGTTCTGGTTTGCGCTTCTCTAAATCCACTTTGGAGATCTATTCCTTCACTTCAAATCCGCCTGTATGGAATACAAGACCAATGTCTTTCGTCAACTCCTGTGTTGCTTCGATGTCTGCCACCGACTCGCATATGTCGTCCATGTAGATGCTGGTGATCAATGTCTGCTGCTTTTGAAAAAACTGTTTCTCCATATTTCAATTGTTTCGAGCATGGCCACCATCGCCATGCCAGGCGCTGGCTGGACGCCACATGTTGACACAGTTTTAACATAACTGTCCGGCTCTTCTTCAGTGTCTAAAGTTCGCCAGAGAAACCGATGTACGTGCTGATCACGTACAGCTATTCTAATCCTGTGATACATCTAAGAAATGTCACCGAAGATCGCAATTGGCTCTTCTCGGAAGTGCAAACGTACCCCGAATATGCTGTTTAGCGGATCTGGTCTGCTGAACCAATAGTCGTTCAATCGGTGCCCATTGTACACTGCAGAGGAATTGAAGACGATATATACAGATGTCGTTAGCTTATCCGGTCCTTCAATAGCGTGATTTGCTATGTTGGGATAAGTGGACCGCCGTATGTATCGACTTCGGATTGGGTCGACTTGCGTGCAAAATTGAGCTCAACCATCCATTTGCTGCTCATAGGGCTGAGACTGTTCTGGTGACTTTTACAATCTTCGCTGTCGATTCCAGTTTCTTCTATGCCTGTGTATGTGTGACATTATTTAGTAACTCACCTGGGTTTCCATGGATATGGAAATTCCCACTGATTTCCAAGCTCGGTGCATGATTCTTCAATCATTTCTTGTCATGATCGTGTCTCAGTTGAACGTTACATAAAAAATTTGTTGTAGTACAAGGGCAAGTATTAATGTCGATTCCCACTCTGTATACCAGAAATCTGATAAGTCTACTAGCTCTGCGACTGTTACATCTAGGACACTATATTATTTCTGTTGGAACCGGAGCCGTATATCACCCAACCAAAAGAGGATAAGCGTGCAACCAATTTCCCGGACTCCCTAACATGACATACATGCATACTAGCATATTTTATGCTGATTGGGATATCATCTGTTCTCATTTCTGTTTATGTCGCGTTCAGCTATTCCCAACTGTTGCACTAAGTTAGCTACATTCACTGATTCATGTTCACTAATATGGGACATTCCCTTGGGGGAGGCTGGCGTAGTGGTTAGAGCGTTTGACTTTGAATCCAGGGGTATTCCGCTCTAACCAGTATACTGTGGCGTTTTTCGGGCTGAAAATACCTTAAACCCCACTGGCCATGGGGGTCTGGGTAGCCCTTGAGGTGTGGTTCTGTTGGGGCTTTTTCCCTCTGACGTTTGCTGTGCTTCAGATGCTCTATATATGATCTCTATGTCGCTCACCTCTCCGCTGTGTCGTCATCATTTTAAATAAACATGGACCTATCATAGACTTAGCGGAGTGTGCGACATATGTAGTTTATGTGTAGACATTTAGACCCAGTGGTATGAATGGAAAAAGGTCTATTGTCTGCCTAGACTCGGTGGGTTTTCCACACTAGCTGTTTCCCCCACCCCTTATAAGTGAGGCTAATGAGATTGTCTTGTTAACCACATTAATAGGCTAGCATTGTGAAGGGCCTATGATGGCCTATCACAACGATTACTTCGGTAATCAGCCTATAAATACATACATACATACATCATGTGAATGTTTTATTAGCACTTCATTAAGACAATAATCCATCATGCGGACTTATTCAGACTTCTCAAGAAGAAAAGGCAGCCGATGGAGATGTGTTACTACAAACGACCCTACCACTGGAATATGGTTCGTTGCTGTCCTATTTCTTTTACTGTAGCTTATGAACTTCGCCGGAGGTGAAGGCGATCATTTTTAGAGTAAAACTCGGGTATAAAACCTGTCGTTTGGTCGTTTAGATAGAAATCTCTATCGAGATGCCACGTTCTCGCGTAAAACCCGATGTAGTGTTGTAAAGGCGTGAAGTCAAACGGCTTGCTAAAAAAAAAACACCAAGAGCGAATTTTTATTTATTTACTGAGAATTATGCGTATATTAATTTTATACACCTGTTGTAAAGACATACAGTAAACTTTATCATGTAAATATATACATACATGCAAACTTTATCATGTAAAGACTTGGCGCATACATGAGGCTCCTGTTGGACCTATTGCCTGCGTGTATGTGTCGCATCCACTGGCTGCGAAAACAATAGAACACATCAGTTTATATCCCATCAAAGTCCGGGCAAAAACGAGCGTGTTCGTCTTGACAGTTAAATAAAAATGCGGTGTCTGATCCCAAATCAAATTTATGATGACTTGGTTAAGCAGCCACTAAGACATATGCACCCTTTGGTTGGATGTAAAAATAGGCCCCACCCATCAGGCTGCATCATAGTTCATTTAAGTCACTTAAAATAAACGCTGTGAAAAATTTAGGTATAACTAATTCCGCTGTAGTGACCTCATATTGCTGGAAGCTCACTACTTATCGAGCAACACCGGTCTCGGGTTGAGCAACAACACAGTGTAAACTAAACTATAAAATTACCACAGACGAAACTTGGTAGTGTAAACTAAACTATAAAATTACCACAGACGAAACTTGGTAGTGTAAACTAAACTATAAAACTACCACAGACGAAATTTGGTAGTGTAAACTAAACTATAAAATTACCACACGAAATTTTGTAGTGTAAACTAAACTATAAAACTACCACAGACGAAATTTTGTAGTGTAAATTAAACTATAAAACTACCACAGACGAAATTTGGTAGTGTAAACTAAACTATAAAATTACCACAGACAAAATTTGGTAGTGTAAACTAAACTATAAAACTACCACAGACGAAATTTGGTAGTGCAAACTAAACTATAAAATAACCACAGACGAAATTTGGTAGTGTAAACTACACTATAAAATTACCACAGACGAAATTTGGTAGTGTAAACTAAACTATGAAATTACCTCAGACGAAATTTGGTAGTGTAAACTAAACTATAAAATTACCACAGACGAAATTTGGTAGTGTAAACTAAACTATAAAACTACCACAGACAAAATTTGGTAGTGTAAACTAAACTACAAAATTAACAGACGAAATTTGGTAGTGTAAACTAAACTACACAACTACCACTAATGAAATTTGGTAGTGTAAACTAAACTACACAACTACCACTAATGAAATTTGGTAGTGTAAACTAAACTATAAAACTACCACAGACGAAATTTGGGAACAAGGTTCAGTTTGACGATTACTGAGGATCTTTGCAAAAGCGAAGATATAAGATATATATTTTAGATTTGAATATTCAAATTTTAAAATTGCCTGATATTGCAAGTTTACGTATTTAGAAAATATTACACCATTAGCGATTAGTAATTTTGTAGTTTATAAAAGATTTTTAGAAAATTTTCCTTCACTGAGTTTACTTTATAACTATGTATGAAAAACGCATGCATTTTCTATGAATGGGATAATCAGATTCTTTAAATGTCAAAGAAGTAGTGGATGAAATAATATCTGGCAGACACAGTAATTTATTCCTATTCAAAAAACAAAAAGAGATCAAAGAAAAAATTTTTTTATTAATATCAGCGCAATGTCTGTGAAGAAAATTGAATTTTTTTCTTCCAAAATATCAGATTTTTGCTAAGTGGCGGAAATCAACGCTGGCGAATATTGTCTAATTTGCCTGATTATATCGCTTTGTACTGCATAGAAGCCGGGCTAAATTTTTTTCGTCAAATTGTTATTCACTCGATAGATAATGGTGCTTTTACTCCATAGATAACGGTGCTTTTACTCCATAGATAATAGCGCTTTTACTCCAGACTAGATTCATGCTCATCATGATGTCAATATAGAGTGGTACAGTGTCCGCTTCGTACGATTTCGTGACAGGTCGCCCCCGAGGATGAGATACCGTACGGCGAGGATATAGATGGTAACCAATTCTACCAACTGCATTCATCCGTGAGGCTGTCAGGACGGGAGGATGGGGACGATGACGACGAGGACAACAATACTATCACGTCATAAGCATATCTCACCCCCCACCTCACTTCATCGCACCAGCCACGATGTTATCGAGACACGTTCAATTTTTTTTCCATTTGATACTAAGTACTATCGGCGGATAGCCGTAGCAAATTTCTTCTGTTCATTTCGCAGGAACTTCGCGGTTAGAGAATACTCATACCAACCAAACAGAGTAGTGTGTAATAACTCAAACAATTATATAAAAAAATTATAAAAAATAATTAAAAATAAAAAATGATTCTTTTAAATATTTGTTATTATATTTAGCGTAAAAATAAAATAGTATCCCCCTTATTACCGCGAAAAAAAAAATGAATTTTTGTTGTTGCAACAGAAGTGCCAAAGTGAACGTTTCCGATAATCTTTTGAGCATTAATTTGTTACAGTTCTAGTAATTTCCGTGACAAGTATCAGGACTTTCGTTTGCCGAATATATCGACGAATTTCTGTTATTTTCATAGGATTTTTTCTGCGCATTTCTTTCCTGATATTGATAGAAGCACTGTGGCTACGGTCAGGATGTTTCTATGTTGTAATCCATTTACCAATGGTTAACGTAAACGATTGTGAACAGAGTACTGCATATATCGATGTAATTCGATCTTGTTGGATGGCTGTCAGATCCCTGACTGGTTCTAGAACCTACTACGAAGGTTTACGGAAATTTGGTTCTAGAACCTACTACGAAGGTTTATGGAAATTTGGTTCTAGAACCTACTACAAGGTTTACGGAAATTTGGTTCTACAACCTACTACGAAGGTTTACGGAAAATTGGTTCTAGAACCTACTACGAGGTTTGCAGAAAATTGGTTCTACAACCTACTACGAGGTTTACGGAAAATTGGTTCTAGAACCTACTACAAGGTTTGCAGAAAATTGGTTCTACAACCTACTATGAGGTTTACGGAAAATTAGTTCTAGAACCTACTACGAGGTTTACAAAAAATTGGTTCTAGAACCTACTACGAGGTTTACGGAAAATTGGTTCTAGGACCTACGAGGTTTGCGGAAAATTGGTTCTACAACCTACTACGATGTTTACGGAAAATTAGTTCTAGAACCTACTACGAGGTTTACGAAAAATTGGTTCTAGAACATACTATGAGGTTTCTGGAAATTTGGTTCTAGAACCTACTACAAGGTTTACAGAAATTTGATTCTAGAACCTACTACGAGGTTTACGGAAATTTGATTCTAGAAACTACTACGAGGTTTACGGGAAGTTGGTTCTAGAACCTGCTACGAGGTTTACGGAAATTGTATTCTAGAACCTACTACGAGGTTTACGGAAATTTGATTCTAGAACCTACTACGAGGTTTACAAAAAATTGGTTCTAGAACCTACTACGAGGTTTACGGAAATTTGGTTCTCGAACCTACTATGAGGTTTATGGGAATTTGGTTCTAGAACCTACTATGAGGTTTACGGGAATTTGGTTCTAGAACCTACTACGAGGTTTACGGAAATTTTATTCTAGAACCTACTATGAGGTTTACGGGAAGTTGGTTCTAGAACCTACTACGAAGTTTACAGAAATTTGATTCTAGAACCTACTACGAGGTTTACGGGAAGTTTGTTCTAGAACCTACTACGAGGTTTACGGGAATGTGGTTCTAGAACCTACTACGAGGTTTACGGGAATGTGGTTCTAGAACCTACTATGTATGAGGTTATCCGAAATTGTCACAGCACTCCTCACGTTATTGAGTAACCCACAACTGTCTATGGTAACGAATGCTCATATTGTTTTCATCTAATATTAGTTTCAATCCCATAATGCCCCACCCCTCAATCATTCCAGTCAGTTCCACAGGGCACTGTGTCACGAGTGGTGGACTACTTTCTACCATTGTTTTTTTATTAAATACCCACAATGCTTTTTTGGTCACAATTATGGTATATATATATACATGTATGCATCCATGACCTAAAACCCTTTTATATTAACATATTTATTCTATTAAGAGGGATGATCATAACAGATGAAGATTATCATCCCCGATAGTTGGCGTTGCGCGTCGCTGTTGCTCCATAATCTTGTATTTCCGTTACCTACCGTATTTGCATCGTTTAACTCGCGATCTAAGTACATAGTTGATCATAAATGGGCGTAATGATTATCCGATTAAAATCTGATCTCAAGTCGTATTTGCGTTCTTCTTACAGTGATCGCGTCACTGCATTACATTATTGGTTTATTCTACTGCAATTTCACGTATTGGAATGTGCCCTGTAACATCATTTACCAAAAATGAAGACCGTAATTCATGCCGACCATGAAAAACCACGAGTGAGATCAGCACGCTGTGTGGTCGATGCCATTTTCCATCCGTGTACAGAGGTAAGTTGCTCGCGTTTCAGTTTTGATTCAGTTTAGCATAACGCAATCGTCTCGTAAATAGAGTATTATGTCACTGTGTAAAAAGAAAAGCTATTTTTATTGTGTTTAGATTGTATCTCTGGATATAGTAGACCTGCTAATATACCAGAGCAAGCCGTACTGTGATCGAACCTTCACACCAGACTCACTTAAAGTATTTAGCAATCCTCCACCCCGTGTACTCATCGCCCCTTCATCCGCAACATTTAAATCTGAACAGAATAACGCGTTTTTCTCGCCTTTCACATCGATTAATTTTATCTTATTTGTATTCACGTGCGCATGCTACTAATTTTACATCGTACCTGTAATGTCTGACTGACAGTTTACTCTGGTGGTGGCTATGTAAATATGTCTAGTATTATTATTTTCATTGTGTTTACTTGTTTAATATTGTCATTGATGTATTAATCGTAGTTAGGCGTAATACTTTCCGTCAATGAAGTCGCGATGGTTTTTCCGATGCACCCAACGTACCAAGTGTCATCATGTAGATATAGCGAGGTTTCCTTCGAATCTTTCCTGACATGTTTTAGCCAATTGTGTTTTCGAAGTCGTTTTGGGTCAGTGGTATTGTTTTTAGCTTGCTCTCGTGCAAGTGTAGGCCTAACAGGTGTGTCACCTGGTGCCTAATTAGATGTCCTATCCGAGTTAGTCAGCGATATTTTATCATTTCACTCGATGGTCTTTCTTCCGCATATTCATATAATTTTTCGTTTCGTTTAATTTGAGGCAATTCAATATTAATAGGTCTCCTGAGGTCTCAGGCTATTTTGCAATTTTTTTCATAATGTCTACAGTACAGAATTGCATGGAAACGCCAGCAAATGTATTGAATGTTCTCATTTTTGTTTTCGTAACTTTACTGCTGGTGTAGGAAGACCTTAGGAATAATTTCGAGCTAATATTGCTGACATTATCCTTTATATTTCTTTCTCATTGTGCAGTAGGCTTCCCAAATATCGATATTCTTTCCATTTACCGTCACATTTGCGTTTAATGGTAAACATCTGGTTTTTTACCGTACTAATTTGAATATTTCTTTTTTTGAATATAGAATCACTTAAATCCACTTTTCCGCGGAACCTGAACGTCATCAAAGACTGCGGTGTGTTCATACGTCATCAGGGTCTTTAGAATCGAAAATACCCGCTTTGCAAGTTCCACATTATTGGAGTCTTGATAACTTGATTTATCACCGTCGTAGCTTGATAACTTACGTAATTTGTCACCGTCGTAGTTCGAAAATGTCGCGTGATTTGAAAGGCGACAGCACTTCGTCAAACGAGAAAACGAGTAAATCGGTGGATTATTTCGTGTCGACGAAAGCGTTAACCGAAGATCAACATCGACTCGATGGACAGGGAGCATCGAACGGTTATGACTTATTACATAATCGTCGCACATACCAGCAAAATACTAACAATTCCGTCACGTGCGATGAAAAGTTGGCGACGCAGCCATCTCCAGAAAAATGCACATGTCTTGCCCAGGGCGATCACAATGAATCGACGTCGACACCTAGCGATGTCACTCGAACACGAAAGGCGCATAACCCTAAATCTAGAAATTCAGTTTCATGCACTGAGAATGGACAAGACGCGTCGACTGTTACCAACCGTTCCCTACCGCCGATAAAAAGCACTGGAAGATTAGGGATATGCAATAAAGAGCTCATGGAGCGGTTAGCTGATGATGGGATCATCACGTCTTCGCTCAAGATGAAGGTCGTCAAACCGTCGACTCACAAGGTCGGTGGCAACGGCAACTCTCGTTATAGTCGACACGGCGCGGCGTTCTCGGCAACCGTTAAGCTTAGTAACATCGGAGATAGCTTCTGGTCAGATCAGAAAGCTCATGATGCTCGACTCCATCCCGGGACGTGTCCTAAAGCGGAAAGCGGTAACAGCGCGTTCAGCGACAACAAAAGCGGCTACCAGCCCCCACTCTACGACATGATGAACTCGGAAAAGTCGCGCTTCGTCGCCGATTCCAACTGCAAAGGCGACGCTCGCAGTTTTACGAAAAGCAAGATTGACTACCTGTTGCCGGTCAACGACATCGATGTTGGTAACGTTAATTGTACTTTGGAGAAACGTAGGGATGTCGATAAGCAAGCAAAAAGCTCAAGTCTGAGGAAAAGACGAAATCCCGATTGTACATAAAACGGTATTTTGTCGTCCTAATTGAGAGTTTTCCCGTGGACGACTCTGTACGTGTCGGGCACCTCGGTCCCAACGACAGAGCAGTCATGAGTTACATAATGTTCATTTCCAATCATAATATTTATATCAGTGTTTTTAATATATCGAATCGAGAGATGAATGCACGCTAATCAGGGATGTATCGATAGCGTTAGTTGTGCTATGTTTAGGTCTAGATTTCTTACAAACTAAATAGAAACGTGTAGACTCAATCCGTCTGGTGCTGATGAATAATTTATTCCATCAATTCTAAACAAATAGTAATAATACCGAATAACAAATACGACAGAAAACACGATACAGCGGCGGTGGGGCGGGGTTACAAGAGACATGATATTGTGTTTCTACAACATCCGAAATATGCAATATGGCATGCTGTTGATTGCCTGATAAAGCATATAGTGTGTATGTAAAATATTATCAATAAAGTAGTATAATTTATGTAAAAGACGTCTCTTTTACCTTATAAATCATACAGACTTTATACACGCGATTGGTTTTGCTATCCATGTCTGTTACTTTGGTATACAGAATTACTATAATTATTCTAAAATGTGATTCAAACAGTCTGACCCAGGCTAATACATAAGTCGCGTTTATATCGTAAATATGGCATATTCTAGTGAATGATGCTGCTAATAGATTCCCTCATTATTGTTACATATCTTGTGATTATTTACATGATGCGAATAGCTTTTTGTTTTACGTTTTATTTCATATATTTGAGATCAACGATTCATTTATCTGGAAGTACGGTTATAACATTTAGTACTCGAAAGACGTACTCTCAAAAACGCAGTCCACCGACGAAGCAGGTGTTTCGACGAACTGTAACCCACAACCCCCACGACGAGTCTTCATATTATATACTTGTGTAGCCTTTATTCCCCAAAGTCACGTTTTGCATGAGCAGGAATTCGTTTCAAAAACTTTCAATTAACGCGGTTCTGGATCATCGTCAAAACGAAACATTCGTTTAGTGACCCTCTCAGAAAAGTTCTTCCTGATCCTTTAATAACTTTTGCGTAAAAATTGGTAGTAATAGACGGGCAAACGCCGGAAACACACTTAGGCTTTGATGGTATATTTACAGTTGGTTGACAATTTGGCTCACAGGAATACAAAACGCGACGTTTATTACAGAGTAGTGTTGGAGCGTGATGCGGCGGAGGTCGAAGCCGTTGCGTTGGACTTGGTTTCCTTGTCGACAGCGCGGCGCGCGCATGGTATAAAAGTGGAGACGAACACTGCCCGGAATTTTCGACCACTCAGGACGTACAAAAAGAAGTTGATGGCGCTGTTGAGATCGCTACAGAAAATTATGAACCAATAGACGAAATATACCCAGGCGAAAGCGTTGTAATCGCCATTAAAGTTCCAGTCGTTTTGTCTGATGGCCAAGGCGAATGCGTACGGTAACATCAAGATGAGGGTGACCACCGAAACTGTGATTAACATCTTGGTGATCGCGTTGTTTTGCTTCACAGCCTCGCTGCATCCACCACCCGATGTCATTGCGTCCTTCTTTCTGTTGGATACGGCCAAGTAAATGCATATTGTTGCATTCAGAATTGCCAGCAGGGTACAGGGAATAAAAACGTACACCGACGAATCAAACCAGTGTAGGTAGCGCGAGATTTTTTGATAATCCGGGCGTACGATGCAGGACTTGACGTTTCCGCCCAGTCTCGCTTCGTGCCAGATAAACCATTGGTGAATGTTCACCACGCACACGAGAACCGTCACTAACGCAATGCTGATCGCTGCTCGGCGTTTAGTAAATAGTGATGAAACCCGAAAGGGGTAGCGTACTGCTACGAAGCGCTCGATGGTTAACAGTAGGGTTGTCCATACAGGAAGATACATGAGAACCTTGGCAAAGAATCCCAGCGACTTGCAGCCGAGGTCCCCGATAAACGTCTGGTTGTATTCGAGTAAGATGACGAGAAACACCTTCATGGCAAGGTTTAGCGAATCCAACACTGCGAGTACGAGTAGATAGATGATGGACGAGTTCAGGGAACCGGAGCGCAGAAGGGTGACTATGCTCAAGATATTACCTGGGATACCGATAGAAACACACACGAAGAACAACTTCTCTTTGATAAATTTCCCGATCTGATATGGAACGTAAGCGCTGAGCACGTCCCATTGTAGTCCATGTCCGATGAGGGCCAGGGTCGTGGTGGCAATCTCATCCGTGGTGTTGAGTGTGCCCGTTGATCTCGCCATCATCCTAACCTGCGTACAAAATACACCTACTTTTCTTCCATGTCATCCAATACATCTTACTTTGCGCCTTTACATATATACAATATGCAATCATCAAGCAAATCTGCGTGTCTTGGTGGTAATGCCAATGTAATATTTTACGATTGGTTCATGCCAAGACTATTTCCCTTGCGTGAACTACTGTATCTAGAACAACAAATGATTTCATCTTTCATCGAGTAGTCAAATCAAATAAGAATTCATAAGAATTGGTTGCAATGTCCTGCTTGGCCTGCTTGTAAACAAGTCTTGTCTATCGTTTTATTTGTATTTCCTGGTCACGCTGTTGTTACTAAACGTGTATTGAGATTACCTGACGTACCTGGAAGTATTTCCTGTGCGTATTCCACCAATCGTTACTATAAAATTTCAATCAAAGAATTAGCATGAATGTGCGCAACGTGGCTCTAGACACCGTCCTCGTGACTAGTCTATTTTTTCTGACACGTGTCTATTGCTGCATTCTATCATCCACGCCCGTCAGGGCGGATCGCCTTTTTTATAACGCAACCAATCATATTTACTTACAGATGCCATGTATTACTAAATTACTCATGGTTTATTCCCTACAATGCCCATCACTGCGATGGCCGGGGCGGGGGTATGCGGAAAATCGCATATAGTTATATGTTTCAAGTTTAATATTGTAGCGTAACCTGTAGTAGGCCTACATAGAGATAGATAGACACAGCATTGTCGGAAACGAGTTGTGATTGTTCACCGCATTTCGTTTTATATTCAGGAAATAAATGTTCAGTCTTTTCCGGAAACAATTTCGCTACGTGTAATAGATATTAATTTGAGTGTCGAGGAAGGGTTGATTGAAAATAGAAAAATATAGTTATCGCCAATCTTGACAATATCCTGTCACAGCAATGTAGTAATTCCAGCTTAACACAGCGACGATAATATATTTGTAAAGTCCACTCAGGCGATGTGGATATCATAGTTATAAACTTAAAAATCGAACTAGAGCTCATAACCCGCTAACTATGATGTATACTCAAGACAATTACGATAATGTGGTATTACGCTAAGAATTACACGAATAAGGCTTTATTTAATTTCGGATATATTGCCTCAACAATATTTGCAGTTTCAAGTATTTACATCATAACTATTAAGCGCTGAAAGAAATAATTATGTATTCTAATGGGGCCTTAGAGACCCTACTAAGCGTAGAGATATTAATGTTTCGGTAGACATGTGAAGCTTATGTGGGTCTATCTTGAATTTGTATTTTGTTTCTATTCTAAACATTAGCGCTTGGAACCGAGTGGGTGGAATCGTTCTGCCTCCTGAGGCATCCGTGGCTGAATCCATAACTTTTATTCCGTTAATACCTCTCATAAAGACTCCAGAAAATCTTATTCCGTTCCTACCTCTCATAAAGACTCCAGAAAATCTTATTCCGTTCCTACCTCTCATAAAGACTGCAGAAAATCTTACTCCGTTCCTACCTTTCATAAAGACTCGACAAAATCTTATTCCGTTCCGACCTCTCATAAAGACTCGTATATGAAATGAACAATATTTTCCCGTTTCGAATGTGGAAAAATATTTGTATCGAGTGGGTTGATGTTATACAAACATATTGCGCGGCTCGCATTCATATTATTAATCAAGTAGCAAGGGCGATAAACCAGATTTTCATGTGTAGGCCTAAATATCCAGAGAGGTTCACTATGAAGGAGGTTATTGTAAAAAAGATAACGATTTATGGAGGCAACATTGTAAATACGAATTTACTGCCATTAACAGTCACATTGCAATCCAGCCTTCTCTCGTTGACCACGTGATCATTTCCATACTGTGTATTACAGTACTATAGTGTATACTGTATGTCGCTATGTCATGCATACATATAAATGAATAACAATAATGATATATAAAATATAACTTTTAATTCATAGTTGAATAGAAATTAGCCCAGATAATCCTAATCCCGCAACAGACATTTATTAATACATTTGAAGAAAGTCTGATCATTTGTATTTAAAACAAATACAATTCATTGCCCACATATTTACGACTAAATATACGAAATTATTTCATTGGACATTAAATCGCGAAACTACATTATTATGTTTATTTACTCCAACGATGAATGAACGTCATTTCGTCCTTGACATTAGCATTTGCGTCATACAGCCAACGCTGCAATCTCATCAATTTTTGACATTTTATAAAATTCTACTTTATCTTTCTTACACGAATCTCAGACAACAGTCAACCCAAATCGAATAATTTTACTCATGATTGGTTATATTAGTGGTTAATTATCGTGGTTGTTTTAACTATGGGTACACACGCGGTGAGTATAAATTATTACGCCTACGTAACGGTTATGATGTATTTACTCGTTAGTAATAAATATTAAAATTAACTTGGGCACTTAATTACTCTACTGAACAAGTAACTGTAAATTTGTGATATAGTAATATAATAATTACTGTAAATAACCTAATGTGACTTTATAACTAGCGTAAATTTATGTCATTTGTACACGTTGAGTAGGTTTTAAGAACAAATTTAGGAAATCGTCATATGTGTGTTACCACCATCAATTGATGTATTTTATTTGTCAGGCTGTATTAATAAATTATCCACTGATGTTCACATAAATATTACACGAGCTGGACGATCGTCACTATTCTGATGCATGATTGAACAGAGTGTAATATTTTTAGACATCCAAGTCTTGCCCGAGGAATGGAGTAGTCCACAGTGTCAACAGGATTGAGTCCTGTGAAGACGTTTATTTATACGATCCAGTTATATTAGATGACCTTGACATGAGCCAGTGTTGTGCTACGTATCAGCCACAGATTTCTCTAAAATCTCCAGGCCATGGTCTAAAAGTTCGACCGCTCTGTCTTAGTGACTACAATCGAGGTTTGTCTAAGATACACATAGACTTATGACACCAGATTCTAAAAGAAGTCAATTTATTTTGTTTTCTGTTGAGATTTACATGGCAGATCTATCAAACCATTCAGAACTAACATTACAGAAGGCTTGATTGTAAAAAATATCGGGCTTAATTTTACTATCACTCCACTCTAATCATCACATATTTTATAAAATTTTCTTGTTCATTTTTATTCCTTAGACATGATTATCAACACTAAAACTGTTGGAACACATTAATTTTTCCGATATTTGCATTATTATATCAAATTATTCATAACTTGATTGTTGGCAAGATGACTTGTGCATACGGCGTTTAAATTTTTTTTAGCCCGGTTTTCTTTGTGCAGGCGCTCTAATTGAAGGCTTATGGTTCGTGTAGGGTTAGCAGCAAAGAAATCGGTTAGAAAAAATGAGTCTGCGTAACTAAGCAAGCACAGACCACAATTGGAGCGCATGTATAAAGTAAAGAAGTTGTTCACAGCAGATGCACGTGGTGAAGGAAGTCGATCGTGGAATATCAATCTGACAACAAACATTCGAAATGAAAACATCAATGACCAGGAATTTGATCATTTGCGACGGTTTTGATGTTATTCGTGACAAACGGTTAAAAATTTACAAGTATGGAGTTATAAAATATGTGAGAGTGAATGTGGAGTGATACTAAAATTTTATAAAATACAGTAGTGCTGTATGGTATCCGTGCCATCTCGTAAAACAATTAATTTTATTCACATATTGAATCACCTAATAAAGAATTTTATCTTTAAACTATGCCACGCAGCATAGAGGTTGAGATAATAGTCTGTTATTGGACTACTCCATGTATCTCTATAGAGGCAGATTTTTCCAATCTACTGTTTGCTCAGAAGATGTGGTATTTATTAAATGGTATGGGATAACATAGAGACAGTATAAGATGAAGACAATTTGCTATTTATTGAATGGTAGGGCATGGCATAGAGACGATGTAACATAGACAGTATGCTATATATTAAATGGTATGGCATAACATCTACTAATACAATACTGGAAAGAAATGTACAGAAAAGGGCCTGTGCCTCTGTCCCACCCCTCTGTATAGGCTTTTTTCTGTGCATTTCCTACCAGCTATTCAGAGAACCACTTTGGCTACACCCCATCAACATCACGTTAATACGATGCTATAAGTCACAAAGTTGTTTTTTATGTTTAAGGACTTTATATTATAAGTTTATTAGAGATTGAGAAGTTCCAGCTTTTTACAAGGCATTATGAAAAATTCATTATAAATTACGATATTACAACACCAAAGTATAGTCTCTGTCGGCTAGTGAGTGTCCTATTAGGCCTCACTGATGATTGCCGTTCAACGGGTGTACACCTCGTTTTTATTTATGTTTGCAGAATATATCCAGTTATTACAGCAGTTAACCGTGGTTGGTACCATCACAAGGGAGATGTTCACCAGTAAGTTGTTATAAGTATTCATCAGAACATTCAAATCAGCGATGCTCCACACACAGGCGATCAGTTAAGCCCCGCCTCTTGATACGTACATAGATATAATAACGATGCTTACACCAGGGTGACGTATCCCCTGGTTACGGTAGTTCACCGTCTGTTGGATTGTATCAGAAACTCGCGTATAATGACAATCATACAACATTGTAACACCCGTTTTTCAAGCGTTCCGTGTGACGTTGCAGAACGATTTCTGGCCATGAAGAACTGCCCGAACACATACTTCGTCGTAGTCGTAGAGGACGAAACCCGCGACATCGTCGTCGGGAGTGTCACGTTACTCATCGAGCAGAAATTTATACGCACAACGGCTTTGGTGAGATGTGGATTCATGAAGTTACTACGTGTATATCCTCCTTTATCTCTATCACTCGCCAATAATGACTAATCACGTATATCACTAACCAAACTATGTAGCTTTTTATTAATATTGCTCGCGATTGTTATCCTGCTTACGGAGCATGCCCTGTTGCGTTTTTTTAGCAAAAAGAGCCATGAGTTCCGTCAGCCCCATGGGGGGGTCTGGGTTATCCTTGCACTGTGGTTAGTTAAGGGCTTCTTTCAGGACATGGCTGGCTTTCAGAAGCTCTGTGTATGGTCTATACGGTGCTCACCTCACCGCTATATCATCATCTCATTCATCAACTATCACTTGTGTCTGTATGTTCGATTTTACAGCCGCAATTAATCACTTTATTTTTTTATTTTCATCATTTATTCGATAAAACACACAAATATTCAAGTATGTAGTATGTACACGAGAAACAACACGGTCAAAATACACACGGTCAAGATTTATAGTAATATATACAATATACTAGTTAGAATTGTAGTCCTATAGCAGTCATGCATGGTTGTAGAAAGGAAGTGCTTGAAGTTGAAGCAACTTGTAAGGTAGCACTCCCTTACATTCCTGTGGAAGTTATACATGGGTACATAGGCAATATTCATATTAGGGTATAGATGTTTTAAATTTTACAAGTGTTATAAATGGGTGAATATCAAAAATAATTACAGTGGAAACATATTAGAAATTTAAATAGTATTATAGAGGGTCATAGAGATGTACAGAAGTTACAATACGATACTAATAACAGTATTAAGATATATATTACTTATAATTTCTAGTGTTGGTTTAGTTCCGATAAAACTAAATATGAAACATTATGCATCAAAGGTTATAAAATTCTTTATACAATCTCCGTAAGATATCGGTTGGTAAAATATGCAAGTGTGTGAGTGTTCGTCGTAGGGGTCAGACGTGTTTGGCTTTTAGGTCCAGTTTTTTGTTATTTTACTGTGTTATAGTCCGTTTAGGTTGATAATTTTTATATCATTATTTAGAGCTAGATTTCCTGCTTATTGTAATGTGAATATTTTATTTGTAAATTTGATAATTTGTAAGTTGTAGATGTTTAAAGTTAGAAATTTTAGTGATTTACTGATATTTTGTAGAGTAAATTTCTCTCCGTAATTAAGCACTATTGTGTGAAATGCCGGTGAGTGTTTGTTTAGCTATAACGTACGTCTGTAGTCACTTAACCACTGTATCAACAATCCTTTGTTAACCCGAGTGTAAAGTTCCAAACACGTCTGACCCCGGTCTTTGATCACCTGAGTTTGAGTACGCAGACAGCTCGCACCAAACGGGGGAAGTATTGTTATTATTGCTATCATTT
>WURV02150387.1:0-17461 GCA_011762755.2 Epimenia babai | reverse complement strand
TAAATTTGTAAAGTGTCTTTGATAGCCATGTGTTAAAAGGGCACTATATATCAATAAAATTTCATTTCATTTCATTTTATTACGCACAACTACCACCCAGACCACCACAAGCACATGGCACCGATACTTACAAAGCAAAAGCACCACAACTGGAGCACTACCACCAGCATATCACCACCGTAACCACCACATAGCACTGCTTCATACAAACCACTACAAGCACCCACAGAGCACGAAGACCACCAGAGAATACAACCCTATGACAGACCAGTTACACGCTGCGTGTGGTCACCGTGAGCCGCTGAAGTACACTGCTGGGCCAGAAATTGATCGTGTTCTGCTGACAAGTGTCGAATCATCTCATCATTCAACAGGTTCTGTTCTATATGGCTGCTGCTCAACACACATCCACAACACAGTTTTATATAGTATATTAGAAATATTTTATATTTTTATGGTTTTTTATGGTTTTTAATAAACTATAATTAGTGTTACCTCTACTATTTTTTTCTTATCCACAACACAGATATATATAATACACATACACAACATACATACAGGAACACAAGTATAGAACAAACATACATGACATACATACACAATAGATTTACAGAACATAAAAAACACATACTCATACGAAGCCATCATTTTCCCATTTTGTCAACTTTTTCAGAGTATAGTCAGAAATCTCCACTAACACATACAAAATACACCAAAATTTGTAAAAAAAATATGAATCCATTCCACGCGCTTCAGATGAATAAATGCACAATACCCACATGACCTTTCGCTAACCAGGACAACGATAATTATGATTAATTCACCAGGAGAAATCAAAACAGCCCGGACTTACCTTCCGAAAATACGACAGAAAGGCAGGTAGCTACAGTAGGCCAATTCTGGGCTAAACACAGCCAAGAGTTCGTCTGTTATTGTCTCTTTAGATGCACTGCCAGATGTAGCATCGTCTGTTGCGTATTGATAAAACTTCAATCATTGTTAAACAGTTTTACATATCGAATATAAAGAATGAAATAGATTAGTAGCAATATCAATGTATTATTGCTATGCATTAATATATTTATAGGGTCAAATTGGCTCCTGGGCCATTGTAAAGGCTGCTTTAGTAGAAGAAAATATGATAAAATCAGTAAGAGGACCCTAAGCTGAAGTGGCATGTTAGTTGCCATAGCACTGGATAAGTAAAACATGATCTTGCCTTCTTGGAATAAAAACCAGACTGAAAACTATTTATCAGTGTCATGCTCCGATTTATTTAAGTTAACAGTGAACTGTGAAGCAATCTTGCCAGGATAGATCGGTGAACTATTTATCAGCGTCATGCTCTGATTTATTTTAGTTAACAGTGAACTGTGAAGCAATCGTGCCAGGATAGATCGGTGAACTATTTATCAGCGTCATGCTCTGATTTATTTAAGTTAACAGTGAACTGCGAAGCAATCATGCCAGGATAGATCGGTGAACTATTTATCAGCGTCATGCTCTGATTTATTTTAGTTAACAGTGAACTGCGAAGCAATCTTGCCAGGATAGATCGTTGAACTATTTATCAGTGTCATGCTCCGATTTATTTAAGTTAACAGTGAACTGCGAAGCAATCTTGCCAGGACAGATCAGTGAACTATTTATCAGCATCTTGCTCTTATTTATTTAAGTTAACAGTGAACTGTGAAGCAATCATGCCAGGATAGATCGGTGAACTATTTATCAGCGTCATGCTCCGATTTATTGAAGTTAACAGTGAACTGCGAAGCAATCATGCCAGGATAGATCGGTGAACTATTTATCACCATCATGCTCTGATTAATTTAAGTTAACAGTGAACTGCGAAGCAATCATGCCAGGACAGATCAGTGAACTATTTATCACCGTCATGCTCTGATTAATTTAAGTTAACAGTGAACTGCGAAGCAATCATGCCAGGATAGATTGGTGAACTATTTTAGGCTGTCGATGTGATAAAGTCAATAAGATCGTCTGTTTCGTAACGAACTAATAAAAAGTGCATTGTCAGTAGTAGTAGGCGGCAATATAGGACAAGGCTACATGAGAATAAATTAAAGTACTAAATATACTATTCCAATAACATTGCAATAACAATAGTCCTTTTGCTAACTTCGTAACGATCCAATGATAGGCCTTACTAGATAGGTGTAGGTTAGTGGTTTATTCAAGTATGTATATTTATGTGTATGTGCATAGTCGGTTGTTTTAAATATACTGTATATAGATACGGTCATTGGTCACACACAGTAACGCAACTTATTCGGGATGTGAGAGACTCACCCTTGTCATCAAATGGAGTCGACGTGAGTGTGTAGTTCTTGCCACGCATCGAACCTGTACTGCGGGGTGATGTAGTCAGGGGTGACAGGATAACTGGTGTACCGACGCTGTACTCCTGGGTCACCGAGTCTATGTGGATGTTCAGGTAACTCTCATCTGCGTGCGTAAAATGGTATTAAGGTCATCGCGTCTTGATATCTCGGTGTAATTATAGTGATAACACCTTGGGGAGAGATATTAAATTTGCTAACATTACAGTGGCTCACTGGTGCCTGTTATAGCTCCCAACCCCCCGAGTGAATCCTCGCAAGCCGTCATTTGCCAAGCTGCGCAAGCGGCTTTAAAGCGCGGGATATAAATGCCTAATTTACTTTATTAGGCGGGAAGTGAACCGTTGTGTAAGGGAATACTGGCCCTTCACACAGCCAACGAAAACTGTGACTGAATGATTAGTTATTATTATTTAGTCAGTAAGTGATAATTGTAGTGCAAATGTTTGGGTATACTGGACCCAATTCACGGCATTGGTTGCCAAATAGACAATGTAGATGACAACAAGGAGATAAACATGTAAACAGAACAGGCCTAACAACACCCAAAAGTCGCAAAGAAGCTGTATCAAAACCATAGCCAGATGTCTGAAAAACAGTCATTGCACACCGCAAAAATTACTGCAAATATAGCTAATGGGAAACAAAAGCGTCACCGCGATATGTTTAATGACCACCTAAAACAATACCTGAAGAAAAAAATTAATGATTCGTTAGGAGATCATCAATTTCTCACCTGTGCTGGAGTTATTGGGTGTTTTAATGATCGGAGAACTGTAGTCCGTAGGGGGGCTGATTGCCCCTGCATAGAGGGCATCGAATGTGGCGAAGAATTTGTGAAGGAGAACGGTGAGGTGTTTACGTGTCATCTCAAAACCGATTCTCAGACCGATGATGTAAATGACGTCTATGATCTTGTGGCAGACGACGCTGCGCACGTAGGCACCCGAGGGGAAACTCACATGTCGTCCAGTTGCGAGTTTTAGTAGAGGAATTAGTATCTCACCGATGATATTGTCCTGGTACCACCACGATAATAAAGGTCATCAATCATAGTGTCCTGGTAACACCACGATAATAAATGTCATCAATGATAGTGTCCTGGTAACACCACGATAATAAAGGTCATCAATGATAATGCCATGGTAACACCACGATAATAAATGTCATCAATGATAATGCCATGGTAACATCACGATAATAAATGTCATCAATGATAATGTTCTCATAACATCACAATAATAAATGTCATCCATGATAGTGTCCTGGTAACATCATGATAAAAATATCATCAATGATAGTGTTCTGGTAACGTCACAACAAGAATCAATCTTATCAATGATAATGTCCTGGTAACACCACGATAAAAATCTTATCAATGATAGTTAAGGTGAAAGGAACAATAGTAGAAAATCGCTGAAAGACTCTTTCTTACAGGCTCTGAACTGATAAGCCAGATTTTTGTATTCAATGAGGTTGAATACTTATACTGTAAATTTAGAGACTAGTAGGTAAGTAAATTTATATATAAACTTGGCTATATGTGAACATTTATTTCGTATATTTATCCTCTAACTGCATAACGCAGGATGCTGGCTAAACCCATATAACGCAATTGTATTTGACAATAACAGAAATGGTTTATGCTATCATTAGTGACTGAAGTCTACATAATATCACAGAATAGCTTGTCTACATTATCTCTCTCGGGGGTGTCTCACCTGAAGAATGTCCATCAGCGACTTGTCTGTGATGTAGTATAAGATGCTGCGTAACAGAACGAGGCAACCGATCACTGAAGCTTCCGTGCGAGCTGTGAGGCGTTTCTGGGCCACAGAAACCTGGGGTAACATTATATGTGCATGGATCAGTGAACACTGGTAGATAATACAGGGTATAGGTAATCAAGTTAAATAATTTTTCGATATTTTTGAAATATTGGATACATCGCAGATCAAATCTTTACATTGTTACATAGCAATTTCTCGTCGCAAGATTGCAGCATAACGTATCTGTCAAAATATCAGGAATATTGGAATAGTCAATGTAGTAAGAAGCATTCAGTAATGTATATAAACCTATTCATCAATACACATCGATTTTTGTGGTTTTTTTCCGTGACCATTAGCCATTCAATTAGTTCCTCTTCCTGTCCCAGTTATAATCTTGGTCCCAAGCATAATGACAAGGACATAGGAGTCTCTCTTTGATCATGATATCCTATACTGTAATGTGATGCAACAAAGAGTAATAACTTGCCCACTAAGTGCTATTAATTAGGCCACAGGAGGATTACATTCATGTGTGAACATTCTTCGATAGTCCATTCTCAATTGTTGTTACAGAGATGGACATTGAATACAAGTTGTTTGGCTGAAACTAGTATCATTTAACGGAATACGGAATGTTGACAGCATTCACTGCTCATAGTCACCAATAATGTTACCATTGCTATCAAATCAATCACCCAGCAATCTCTTGTGGGCCCATATATGAATAACAAATAAAAAATGAAAAAATATATATATAAACATAAGTTCAAGTGACTCAGTTTTGCAGTCCATGACGTACCATGTCAACGATAGCTGGCAGGTACTGTGAGCGAACCATACTCTCACCGTACACGGTAACCAACACCCCCAGGCCCTCCAGCACCCTCGATGCATTCTTATCTCCGTATATCAACTTGGATGATTTCAGCTTTAAGGAATCTACAATGATTCAAGTCATAATGGCTACATCAGTGGCTATATGGGGTATTAATTAGAAAGGAAATAGTTCCATATTAACAAAAAGGTCCACCACACTGTGTCACATAAAACGGGAAAATCGTACTAAGACAATGAGCCAATAATAATAATCAATTAGATATGATATATAGTCAACTGTATATGCATTCGCCACTACAGTAAATTGTCACAGTAAATGGAAATGAAGGAATGAGACGCGAATGAGGATGATGGTAGCTTTGTTGGTAGATTATAGGACATGAATTTTGGAACAACCTCATCTGAATCCTCTTTCTAACCAGCATATCATTTATGGCATGGGTCAAGCAGAAACACTAACATGGACTCTTTTGACAGTGGGGAGTGAGTGGGGTTATATTATTCTTGAAGTGCGAACAAAAATAATTGGTGGTATATGATTTGGTTATGTTACTGCGTAACAGACAGTGGTGTTAAATACACTCACCATTGTCAGGTAAGACTTGCATCTGCTCGGGGCCGAGATAACATAGCGCCATCATCCTGATAAGGTTGCGCGACAAATATTTGGCTGCGAGTAGCGGACCCAGTCTGTGAGACAACCACTTGACGC
The DNA here is from genome assembly GCA_011762755.2 of Epimenia babai. Taxonomy (NCBI): domain Eukaryota; kingdom Metazoa; phylum Mollusca; class Solenogastres; order Cavibelonia; family Epimeniidae; genus Epimenia; species Epimenia babai. The sequence continues at coordinate 11,783 of WURV02150387.1, read as the reverse complement.
TGTTAAATGCTACATCGCAAATGTTCGAAAGATTCTCTGTGCTTAGCCCATTGTATAATGTCGTAAACTCGTCAGTTTCGCTTCTGATCATCGAGCGGAAACCAATTCCTTCGTGAGAAGACACAGCGCCTTCGGGAATTCTATCGGAATGAGTGCTACCCATACTTGTCAATTCGTCCGTTTTACCTTCGGGACTAGAAATGTCATTAGTGTCTGGAATGGCGTCATTTATATTCTCATCGTTAGAAGCAACACATGGTTCAGAAATACCATCCATCACTCCATCATCTGCGACAAGAAGTTCATCTGTCGTGAATGCCGACTCGAGTTTTGAATTTCCATCGCCTTCGTGAATATTTTCGTGGAAGACGGGGAGACGTTCTCGATGATCATTCAATGTGACATCGCAAGCTTCATCCTCAATGCATGAACCTGGTTCTGGAGTGGTGTCATCACTACTGCTTCCCGGCTCAATTCCAACGCTATCGACCTGGCTCCCGGAAACCTCGAGCAGGTGTGATATACTATGTAACGACCTCTGATCATCGCTGTCCTTCCTCAAGCGTTCTGTGTCGACTACGGAGTTGTCACTCATCGTCGATACTTGACTCGCATTCTCAGAATCGGATGCACACGTGTTATCGCCTTCACCCAATGATATATTATCGGGAAAATCATCATCAAACTGAATCGCATCCGCGTCGTTAGCATCTGCTTCCAACATCGTAATGACAGCATCAGCCGCGTCATCTATATCTTCGCTGAATTCATCGAGTGCATTACGCTGGGCAGCATCATCATCATCATCATCCTCGCAACATTGGACACTGGCCATCGATGACAGTATCTCCTCGGTGGTCTCTTGTAGATCCGTCACTCTCTCAGTATGCGCGTCGCTATCCGTGTAGATATCGAAATCTTTATATCCAGCCACAGCCTCGACCAACAGAGTGGAGAAACTCTTGAGGAAGGCGGCGAGCCCCATCCTAATTATCATCTGTAGCAAAAACGTACGATGAAACAACTTCATGTGTTTAGGCGTCGAATCTTCTCCCGACAACAATCTCGTTAGGTGTGGCAGAAATATCCGCCTTGTCTCAACTGGTCCGAGGGCTTGAGCGAGTACCCCAAACAGGTGCCATGCAGCTTGTACAGCGGTATTGCTATTGTTGAACATATCCTCCACGTATGGAAGAACAATATCGATCACTTCCCGCGAGAGACTTGTGTGATGTTTGCGCAGAAACTCTTCAAGAACAAGAACCTTCTCTCGTGACAAAATCTTCGTGACTTTCAGCTTTTCTTTGTCGCTTTTGTCACTAAGCTGATTTTGTTCTATTGCCAGGTCTTTTATACGTAACGTACAGAGGCATTCAAACAGACTGGGAAAACAAGCCGGAAATGGGAAGAGATCTGTGTGTATGTTAAGTAGTAAGGACGGGTTTGGGGGAGGTAATCCATCGCAGCTAATGGAATCATATAGAAACAAAGGTGATAAATCGTCTGCATCGTCATTCAAGCACACCTCAGTGTGTAGTTTAAGAAGTTGTACAACGGCATGCCTCACAGGCCTGCAAAGACACATGGTTATTTCAGATACAAAAACGACAAAGACGTCACTGTTCACTAAATCTAAATGATAGTGTACTTCTCATAATATCACATAACCTTTAATAAAATAATCATGTTGATATCACATTTTTCCCGCAATGACATAAAAAGGCTATAGCATTTGCAATAATCCAACAGAAATTTACCCACAAAGAAAAATAACTTGCAGATTGGCATAATGAAGCATAACAGTTTGACGGAAATGACTGGAAGCTGAGTGAGATGTGTGACGAAACTAGTCAATATATGTATAAAAACCTGGGGAGGCGACTGCGGTCTTGGTTATAGACTTGTCGGAGTTTAACGTAACGCTGTTTCAGTGATGAGTCCGATGGCTGAAGTCTGAGCTTTGGTGCATAAAACATCTCCATGATGGCACAAGCCAAACATTGTAAGTCTCGATAAACCATGGCTGTCTTTCTTGGAACTGGCATCTGCAGCAATATATCAATATATTTGGAGAATACCACCATGATCGCACCAACCAAACACTGCAAATATCGAGACAACATGGCTGTCTTTCCTGGAACTGGCATCTGTAGCAATATACCAATTTATTTAGACAATACCGCCATGATGGCACAAGCCAAACATTGTAAGTCTCGATACAACATTGCTGTCTTTCTTGGAACTGGCATCTGCAGCAATATATCAATTTATTTGGTGACCATCTCCATAGTGGTACTTAGAACATGAACATGCAGCAATATGTCAGTTTGTTTGAAAAACATCGCCTTTATGAGACAATTCCAACATTGAGTCTCAATAAACAATGGCCTTTTTTTTCTTGGAACCACTATCTGCAGCAATGTGTCATTTAAAATTCTCCATGATGGCCTAAACCAAACTCCTTAAGTGACCATGGACATATTCCTTACAACTGGCACCTGCACCTGCAGCGATGTGTCAACATTTCCATGATGAAAGTGGAAGAACATATATTGCTCCAAGATGACTTGTACCGGGCTAAACATCTGACCTAAACACACCGCTGCAGTATTTTGTCATTCATAGTGACCTAAATATTTAAAATTGAAATACTCGGGCTACCAAGTATCTAAAAAAATATGTAGCATAAGAATCATGATTGTGCTTATTGATTGTTAATTAAGCTGTGCAATCTGGAATAATTTCTATCAATGTGGCGTCTTGCTCCGCCATCCCCATGCTTACATATGTCTATATGTCTAGTAATAAATAAAGTCATTTGTGTTACTCGGTAGCTACCTGTGGTGCGGTCTGTAGAGGTACGGGTGCGCCTTGTGTATACATATAGGCAGCCTCTAGGTGGTTGAGTGCAGCCATAGGGTCATACATTGGTGGAAGCTGGATAAGTGGAGCGTCCACTCTAACTGGGACGTCATACGAGGAGGGTGGCCTGATAGATAAAGCTGAGAATCATGCACGACATATTCAAAAGAAAAATGCAATGGTAACATTAATTGGTGACTAAAGGAATTTTTTACTTATTAACGAGCGTTCCCAAACTTCGCTCCTTATTTTACACAAGATAGATGAATTTTTACTAACTGATAGATCAATGGCGGTTAAAACATCAATTTTTGGGAGTATATATACAAGATATAGGATGGTATAGTGTATATATATATATATATTGTTACATATTATACATATTGTCATTACTAGGAGTCACCCATTATTATATAGCATGTGTGTGACGGCTTATGAACTGGCAAAATTGGTCATATTCGGGCTTGGGTCGAGGCCGTGTGGACCGAGTCAAAACGTTGGACGTAAAAAGTTTTGCATACTCTTACGATTCGATCTGGTGGCGGGTACATTTTTTTCGAGATCGAAAGTTACGTGAATCGTTGAATGGGTCGAGAACTGGACATCTTCGAATCGTTGTAGACACAAGAACACGTGAATATGAACTTATTATGGAAATGACTTGCTCTACTAATTAACATCATTTATTATTGTTTCAGTTGTTTAAACTGTTTCCTAAAGTAAATATTAAAAATGTTAATGCGAGTAATTTTCCGGTTGACCTATTCATTATTGATCATAACAATATATATATATATATGACGCTATATAGGAATCCAAAACCCCAAATATTCAACTCGAAATATTCAGCTACAAATACTATAATATATATTGCTATATTTACTACAGTATATAATACTAAAAGCTTTCCACTATTTTTGCATTGCCAGAATCCTTCATTATGATGACATAATTAACATAAAAATTACTGTAAATGTTAGAGCGGGCCTCCACACAGCTGTACGCTACTGCGTATCTAGCATCATGGTCGATGCAGCAGCAGACAGTAGCGAGCTACGTAGATCCTACATCACTTTATATGTACTGATAAATCATTCATTGAATTACACTAACTAACAGGTATTGTTCTACCTCAGATGACCTAATTGATACATAGTATCACTTACATTTGTACCACCTGATCTTCATCCGTACTTGTAGAGAAAATCTGTCAAGTGTATGGACAGGGAAATTATTGATTTTGGAGTTGTTTCGATCACAACACTCCAAGTATATTCATAGTTAGTTAGGGTTTGTACTGTATAACAGGTAACTTGAAGAATTTTATGTGCTATCTGATTGTGATGGAAATTATTTCTTTTATGTTTAGGATGTAGTGCATTATTTTAGACATTGGAAACGTGTAAAGTATGCAAACATTAGAGGCTGTAGGTCCGTACTTGTTAAAAATCAATGATTGTAAAACATTCAACTAATATACAGGGTGGGTCAAAATAAACCAAGCCAAGGTATGACCGGCGATCGGGCCAGGGTCTTCTAGATACAATTGAAATAATTTAACCCTACAGTAATAGCCGCCTAATATACAATATGTAATTATACAGGATGGGCGATAATAAACCAAGCCAAGGTATACAATTGGTCATAACTCTGGAATGGGTCAAAAATTATTAACTTAACATTAATAATTACATTTGTACATTAGGGGCCTATTAGTGTAGCGTAAAATTATTTGAATTGGCCCAATCGCCGGCCTCACCAGTATGCTATATGTGGTGATTTTTGGGCAAAAATCAACTGTAACCTTGTTAGCCTATGTCAACCGGGTAGCCCTTTTTCAAGTAATATTAACAAACTTGATAAAAATCTCCAGATTCACGCTATTTTGGCTCATTTCCGGGAAGTAACCCGCTGTTTTTCTGTAAATTTGAATTTTCAACCTCTTGTATAAAGAACACTGTCACAATCAGAAATGTGAATTCTTTATCGCCTTTATCACAGCACCAAGCACCTGCGTTGAGATTATTTTCGGTGATTTGGGGAGTAAAAGGTGCGTGGCTGTAATTCGATATGGGTGCGCCGTCTGAAACAGCTGCATCACGCCATGGTTAGTGACCGTGCAGTGCCCGTCGACCAAGTGCAAATAAACGTTCTTGGCTTCTACTGCCGCATCACCGCTCAACTGCAACGAGATTGTCCCACATGCCAGTGACATCAACGTTACATACGAATTGAGGTAAAATTGAGTCAACCGAAATGTATTTATATTGATTAACTGCGAGCTCGTTTAAATTCTGTTTGTTGCCCGTGGGCCCAAAACCATCGAATAAATCAGTGACCAGAATTAATACATTCAAGACATTCTACACATTGTGAAGCACCTTACACTTTACAGCACTCAAAATGTCTCATCGGTCCAATAGTGAAGGCATTCTGAAGTCCCGCATCCGATGCCTCTGTCAGATAGGACACTTGCTATGTGACCTACCTCATAGTCGGAGGTAAGGTCGATCCAATGGAGGAGGTGTTCACACACTCTCCAAGATTTGTACACCTGCTATGTGACCTACCTTACAGGTTAGGGTAAGGTCGATCCTTTGATCAAGGTGCTCAGACACATAGTCACTCTCCAATGCCTCTCTATCAGAGACATACTGTACACTTGCTAAGTAACCTACCTTACAACCAAAGGTCAGGTCGATCCAGTGATGAAGGTGCTCAGACACATAGTCACTCTCTAATGCCTCTCTACCAGAGACATACTGTACACTTGCTAAGTGACCTACCTTACAACCGAAGGTCAGGTCGATCCATCGATGAAGGTTCTCAGACACATAGTCACTCCCCAATGCCTCTCTTTCAGAGAGACATACTGTACACTTGTTAAGTGACCTACCTTACAACCGAAGGTCAGGTCGATCCAGTGATGGAGGTGCTCAGACACATAGTCACTCTCCAATGCTTCCATGTGTTTGCGAATGAAATCATCCGGCGAACAGCACCACGGCGGGACGTCAAGATCGGGCAGGTCATCATGGATGGAAACGAATATATCTGGGTCAGTAAAGAACTCCGGTATGCATTCGTCCGGTGTCCATTGTTGCAGTCTCTGCATGTTGCTCGGGTATTCATTCGGCACCCACTTCGTTCGCACATATTTACACAGCAACTCCTTCGGGGTCTGTCGAGCTTTGTATAAGTAATAAGTGATATCGGAGAGCACGTCGGATATGTGATGAGGAATTTGGTGCGTATTTGGCTCCAGTTGGTCGGACAAGGTCATCGGTATTGTCTCGTACATCGTGTCAAGTTGCCGATCGCCCTTGTTTATGCGGTACTTAGACATCGTCAAATCGCGATAATCGTCTTCGGGCGAACCGAAATTGATGACCCACGGCAGAACCGGGTGGTTGTTCGGGTCGCACATGCGACGTCCGGCCAAGTGGTTCAGTATCATTAAGTATTTGAAGTTCGTAAACTCTTTTTTAAGCCATTTGTCCGTGATTCTCGGCAAATCGCTAAAAGTGAATTTAGTGTAGCTGCATTGCTTAAGTACCGCGCGTGCATCGTTGAGCAGTTTGTTAGTGTTGGGGGTGGAAAAGCCATGTATCTCGTTGCTGGATGGGCGGTCAGCATCGACATTCACAGAGCCGTGACTGCTGCTGATTTGTGGCGAACTCATCGATGATGAGAGACTGTCGTCGATGCCAAAATGAGGAATCTGTTTTAGACACGGAACTGATAAATATAACCAAAGGTTGGAGTCGATCCGTACATTCGAGAGTCGAAGGTCACCGACCGATAGTCCGCGTTCGTGGAATGTCCGCAAAATATGGAGCAGCTGAAAAATCACAAAAAGTATCCTCGCGTTAGACGTATCGAACACCGCCGGGCTGTAGTTGACGACGTCTTGGAGGCAGTTCTCGATGCACGGTTGGACGATGTAGAAGTGGCCTTGGGTCTCGTACACGCTGTAGATGTGGGTGATGTTGTAAATGGCTGAGAGCCGCGTGTTGTTTGTGGCAGCGTTGGTGGCTGAGCTGCCGGAATCGTTGGCGCCATGCATGGAGTACGGGTGGAAACGATGTAATAATGTTCGCATCACCGCGTCAAACTGCAATTTAATCGATACTATGAGAAATTAGACCAGAGTTTGATGTACCTCAATATGTACAGCACATTACTGTTAATAACATAGAACTGGCTCTTACACCAATGATTTTAGTAACAGAAATAAACTATCAAATATTAACAAGAGGTAAAGGAAGCCTCAAGATGCTCACGTGGAAGAAAAATAAAGTAGGCATTACAAAAAGGGAAAGACATAAAGAGATAGAAGAGAGATAAGATATACAAATATTCAGACATAAAAAGAGATAAGAAATAAAAAAGCCATAAGAAGATGCTAGGAAGATTCCAAAAATTGGTCAAAACCCATAAAAGAAAAAAAATATTTTAACTTTATTAAAGACACACGTAATTAGAAGGTGAACAATTAAATATTACTATAAAATAAGTATATTTAAAGTAGTAAATATACAACCTTTGATATGATTCGTAGCTACGAGGACTCATGATGTAAACATACGCATGGTTGGTGAGGGCGACCTCTGCGATAAGCGGTTAAGAAATTATTGAAAAAATACAAACATTGTCATAAGTTACCTCCCCTAGCTGCAATGACGATACCATGGACAAACCTAGAGACAGCGCTAAGACACTAAATGGCAGACCTTTGCGATAAGAGGTTCTTGAGAAAATTAAAAAAAAAATGTTAACATCGGATGGACGGATGGACGGACAGACGGACGAAGAACGAACTCCGATCAGAAAAGGTCACCGAGCATGTGACTTTAAAATAAAATTTTAAATATTATGTATTGGAGGGATATTCAGAAGACTGTACTGAATAACCTTTCTGTAGTGAGCAATACACCAGATTGTTCTTAATCCATATTAGTAATAAATAATGCATGTGACAAATTATAAATAAACATGTGATAACGAGAAAAAATCTCTAAAACGTTGCATAACTATTGTGCCATACCCAGTAATTACATGCTGGAACTGTGATGTCATGACCAAGAGTTATTAACAGTCCTCTTACTACATTAATTTTAATGATGCCATGTTTGGCGTAAGAACACAGAGTTACCGCACTACGTTAACTAAGTTTAGGATAAACATCAACTTGCATATGACAAGTATACTACATATACGTAGGCATTAAAAAAACTATTTTTAGAAACCTACCGAACTATTTTTCTTGAATATTGTGAATAATTAGCAATCATGAATGATGAAAATGTTTATATGAAGGTAAACCTGCTGCTTGGGAAGCAAATCAGACGCGACAGTTTGTCCTGAAAACTTGTGGTAATTCTCTTGCCATAAATTCCGCTTGTTTTCCTTGGAGATGTAGATGAGTAGTTCAGGGAGGCTCAAGTCTGGACGAATGTGGTACAATGCGTTGTCGCTGAGGCTGAAAATGCAAACACGAAAAAAAGTTTGTTGCAATTAATTTTTATGAACTATTATTAAAAAGTCTAGGAGATTTCCTATTTGAAAAAAATATACTTCATACATTAGACCAAGAAACCATACAAGTAAAATACTCCATTTTTTGCGGGACAAGAAATTGAGCTACAATACTGACTATTGGGAAAAAAGTAAACAAAAAATGAAAGCATTTAAGATGCGTGAATATCAATGAAGAAGAAAATACTACTGTTGCAAAATAAAAGAAAAACAAATAACAAAGACAAGCAAGAAACAAATAAACAAAAGGTCAAAAGGCCTCAAAACACTCATTCAGATATTAAAACAAAAGGCCATACAGGCCTCAATACACTCTTCTAGAACATTACACGCATTTAGAAATTTAAGTTTGTTGAGAAAAGTTAAAATACAAACATGGCCAGAAATGACTTCCCCTTCGTCTGATGATATGCTTAACAAACCTAAAAGACACCAACCCAACGATAATATCTGCCAAATTCTGAGAGCATCTAAAGCACAATCATGTTAGAAAAAGGAAGCCCATGTCAAAAGTAGGAAGCCCTTAAATTACCACACTACAACAGCTTCAGTGATTCCCATGGGTTGATATGGGCTTTTTGTCCGGAAAATGACAAAGATAGAGCAGGAATTAATCCAGGGTCTTCTGGATTTAAGACAAATGATTTATTTACTACGCGAACTGTCCACCATCCTCCCCTTAGTTAGTCATTTCGTTGGTAAATTTACTAATATATGTCCTAGTAATATGTCTCATACAACTCTAAGAACTAAATATAAGAAAGTCATCGATGAGAGCAGTCCTCGCAAATAATTTATGGATAACACGATAATTTATTAATACAAATGCGCAAATCGTGATATTTATGGATGCGTAAAAATGTAAAAAACAATGGCAAAATAAAGATAATGATGTGATATCTATTCATCAATAAAAAAATGTACAGGTTTTATACTGCAACTGTATCATTTATAGTATAAATGTGATTGGCTCAAAAAGTAAGAATGCTGGCCCATATTGTGCCAATAGTTTCTGGTAGAAGCTGGTTAGAATAGACGAAGGAAAGCTGCGCCTCGTCGAAATCCTTACTGGACATAACTGACTGAGGCGACACCCAAATATAATGGGTCTTGCTGACTCTCCCATCTGAAAACTGTACGGCATGGAAGAGGAGACTGTACAACACTACCTCGCCCGATGCTAGTCCTCCTAAGGACCCTAGGATCGTATGAGTGCAGATGAAATCAAATCGTTAGACATACATGACCTACTGATGACATACATAACAAACCCAAAAAGATTCATCATCCAGTAAAACTCCATCGAGGTATGGTGACCATCAACAGACGACTAATTTGTGCTGCATCCCTGAAGTTCTTGCCGGATGCTACGATGAGTCCCAGATTGCTTAAGTCATCCCTGAGCGTTAGCTTGGTCATAAATCTAATGGGCTATAGTACCCATGACTTTTAAAGGACATACCAAAGTGAATAGAGTAATGGGCCCTATATGGCCTGACCAGAGGAATTTCACAATCCCTAAACATACTCACTCAATATCTATAAATGTACCGTATATATTTAATGATGTAATAATGCGATCAATGCTTAAAACAAATAGATATAATATGTATCAATGAAAGTCAATGGACCTGTTGACTATGGCCGATGATTTCTCTATACATTGGATCATGACTCTCTGCCACCCGTCTGGCAGAGTAGACATGGAAAGCGCGAGGTACTGCTGGCATTGTGACTCTTGCAAAGATTCCTGAGTGATGTGGTCATTAAGTTTACCCTGAACTAAATGCTGCAGCCATCGATCTGTCACCTATGAAAGATTTTTTATCAATATTAGTACAAAAATAACCACTATAACAGTGGCAGCATGTGTGAGAAATATGTGGTAGCACAACTTTAAACATCACTGTTATTGCATTTTATCCTCTAAACAGCATTGCTACAAGATAAAATAAAATAGTAAAAAAAGATTAGGTCTATATACAATATTTCAACACACACAGAAATAGTTCAACAACTAAATACAATATTCCTACACACAATCGATAGACACAACTAAATATTAACTATCTACACACAATGGAAATATATGCACACACAAACGAAATATACACAAAAATTCAATCCTTACTACATCACCACATCGACCTAAATAGAGCTTAAATGTGCCATCCATAAACCATACTTTGACAAAGGACAATATCTCCTGCTGGTATTGGGATGCGAATATTAGATGTCTCTGGCCAACAGATTGAATGTCAGCCCATGCAATCTGAAGTATATCATTTGTAATGTTCTAGAAACTTAGAATTAATATACAATGGCATACCAAGCAGACAAATCTCCTAGATGACAGGGGCTTGATCTGACACTGTGGGATTTGAAGAGTGCTCGCTAGATGCTTATAATCTGAAAATTGCTTCATACTTCATCTTCTCTGAATTAAAGTCTCTGCATGAATAGGTTTTAATATACTGCATCGGTAGATACATAACACTTAGCAGTATCACTGGCGCTTTTTAACATTGCTTGCGATACTACAGTACAGGTCCTGCCAGCCGACTACCTGCAGTTATTTCTTGAGACAGAAACTCCTACTTCCTGGTGGTAAATAGATTGAAGGGAAAGAACTCCAGGTGGAATTCGAAAATATAGAGTAAAATTAATTATGTAGCAGATGCACCTCCTTTTTGCTTTTGCTTTCAGCCACGTTATGGTTGTTGATTTATAAAGCTTAATTGCGGGGCCTTTAGTTATAACAATAGTTTTACATACTAGATATTTACTAGGAGCTGTTTTTCTGATACATTTAATGAGAGGGTCATTCGATTTTGTCTCCCTCATATTGTTTTATCGTTAAGGGTTCTAATATGTTAAACTAGAAAGAAATTAATCCAATAGACTTCGTCAGAAACTATTCACAGCTGATGATCTAGTTTTCCACTGTAAAACCGCATTACACCGCGTGAACGATTAAGACGCCGTATCTCACACGTTTGTATCCATATCCAGCTCCCCCCCCCCCGCGAGTTTCTGGGATCCCTAGAAATCGTATTACAGGAATTTAGCAAAGAGATGTGGGCTGTCGTGTTAGCCATATTGTATAATACGAAAAGTGATGGTAACACATTATATACTAACTAAGATTATGACAGCGCAAATTTCGTATACTGTACAAGTATACTTCATCAGATTCAATCTATAGGAATTTAGGCACTTTTATCTAAAACATTTTATTTTATTTGCCTTAAGTATTATTAAACGCGACAAGTAGACACTAGCCTGGTCTAGACTGCTATACATATTATAATAATAATAATAATAATCCATTTGTTTTGGAGGCGCCCTAATAACTGGTACGTCTCTAAGGCGCCTAAATAATA
>WURV02150376.1:0-17462 GCA_011762755.2 Epimenia babai | reverse complement strand
TATATACACATAGATATTCTAGATATATACACATAGATATTCTAGATATATACACATAGATATTCTAGATATATACATATAGATATTCTAGTAATATACACAAATATTCCAGATATACACACATAGAAAAAAGTTAGACACCGCCCTTTTTAGACAGACACGAAGCGATAAATTTGATTTATATTTGATATATATTTGATGTATATCACTGATATATAAAATCTTATCTAGTTTAAAAATTAGGGTGCTACTTAACTTTTGTCATATGCATAGTATCAATTATAATGATTAGGTAGTGTTAGTGCTGGCTGGAGATTTAAACCATGCCATTTTGGATTTCGCTTTAAACAAACATGATAGAATCTCAGAAATGTCTGAATATGTATATATATATATATATATATATATATATGTATGTGTGTGTTCGCGTGTACTTTTCATGAAGTTTATGCCCCATTTTTCGGTTCTTTTCTGTGTTGTCTTTGGCTCAAGGTTACCCCACACGTCTGTCAATAGGTGCTTCATGAGCATTGGTTCCAGGGTGCAGAACAAACTGCCATAAAGCCTACGTGCATCAAACCCACTTGAAAATTTTGGGCAAAGTCTGAAAACATAATTTTTACTAGTGTTTATATCACGCGAGTTTTTTCAACTATATTAGGCCTTTCACTTACTATTTTAGATTTTTATTGTACAACACAGTTGAAATACTTCTACTCAAATACGAATTTGTGCTCCATAAAACATAACGATTAGCAGTGATCTTACCCTGCCTGCATCATGTGATTCATTTCATTATATAGACATGTTATCAGTATGTTAATAATAGATTAGGCTACACAAACTATTACAATAATTAACAATATTACGTAGGGATGGGATAACTCATTAGGTAGAGTGCCAACTTGTGAACCAGAATGTTAAAGGTGGGGATCGTGGGTTATAAAACACTACTCAACATCTAATAATCAGGTAAGAACCATTTCCTTCAAATCTAATGGTCTAACGGCTCCCTGCTCCCGCACGTCTAATGATCTAGCGGCTCCCTGCTCCCTCACGTCTAATGATCTAGCGGCTCCCTGCTCCCTCACGTCTAATGATCTAGCGGCTCCCTGCTCCCTCACGGCTAGTGATCTAGTGCTCCCTTTTTATAGTGCGATACTATGTAATTTTCTCATATTTTATGTTTTTCGTGTGATATTTAACATAGTTTTACAGCGTTTTTATATGTCTGACACTGCAAATACTGTATGCAATCTGTGCTGTAATATTTTAGTTATATTTTCTCTATATGTGATTTTACTGTATATGCCTATTTTACTTTCGATTTATTCAAGGTATAGCGAGTTCGATTTAGAACCGCATTCCATGTGTTTCTAGTTAATCATAGTGACCATAAATTTGTTAAGTGTCTTTGATAGCCATGTGTTAAAAGGGCACTATAAATCAATAAAATTTCATTTAATTTCCTTGCTTCCTCATGTTTAACGATCTAGTCACTCCCTGCTACCTCACGTCTAATGATCTAGTTACATTCTGCATCCTTTTACAGTACAGATCGACATCAACTTTTAGACAATTTTGTTCTTTTCTTAGATTTACGGCTCCGTGGCTTTTGTGCAATTTAGGAAATGGGAGGCCCAGTAATTGTGTACAGGAATAATGAGATCGAATGACCAAGATTGGGATTAAGTGACCAGGAACGTGAAGTTTACTTCCTGCATAGAATGAATAGCTCGTTCTTTGAAATAAAGGTAGGAAGAGATAGCGGAATGAGTGGGTTTCCTGCGTTTTCCGTGTTATTGGTTATCGCCCTATTTGTCACAGCATGACGCGATTGAAGCCGGTATAAATAGCACCCTCCACCGGCAATGTCAAGACCATTTCATGCGTCAGTGGTTCAGCGATCGGTAATTTGCCACTCTTATACCATATAATTATGATGTCTCTCAACTGCAATCCCGACTTGCGGCAATCTCGCGCTTCTATTTTTCAGTGTCTTTGAACTTTTTTGAAGCAATGATATTTATTATGTTAATAAATGTCCAATGATAACTACTCATGTAAAGTCAATGCAGACTCGATTCTTTATAGCATATTATACCTGATCAATATGTAATCAAATCTATCTCAGAGAGCCTTGCCAGAATATAATTATGTGAAGATATTTGACTTATTATTTGGGAAAATTGGACATCAATATCATGTTATTACCTTACTTTCTCATTTAGCAAATGTTCCAGCAGGCTGTTCTAATCAGACTTCATCCCTTGATTGGTCATCCATCCGTCTTTCTTCTGGTGACGGGTGACTTTTCTGCGATGATCTTCAGCAAGTCATTTATCCCCGATTGCTGGAGTAAACCCGTCTCCAAAATGGGTAGATGCTCCATATTATCCTTGACAGGGTGATATGCGAGTACCGAATGTATTGTGTGTGCACTGAATAGCTGCCAAAAACATTTCATAGTAAACCGCATCTGAGAGCCTTTATTGGCTGATACTTGCGGTCCATAAATATTGAACTTTATCTTTACCTACGTTATGTGACAATAGTACTGCCACCATACCAGATATATATTAGCATTCATATTGTTAGAATAGTGGTTAAAGCGTTTGAGTTTAAATTCAGAGGACCCTGGTTCAATTTCTGCTCAAGCCGGGCATTTTTCTGGCAGAGAGCACCTTAAATCCCCTGTGCTCATGAGAGTCTTAGTAGGCCTTGCAGTATGGTTCTGTTAGAGCTTTTCCCCTCTGATTTGGCTATGCCTTAGATGCTCTATCGATGGATACTCTCTATGTCATCCCTGCTGTATCATCATCTCATTGTAAATAACAATTAATTATTACAGACTTAGCCATATGTATGACTATCTGGAGATGTTTTGAACCAGTTGCGTGAATGTAAGGTCAGTCATCTGTCCAGCCTTAGTGGGCATTACACAGCGAGTGTTTTTTCATACCAACTTTGTGAAAACACGCCCGCATCTCAGCGCCGTCCTCAACTTGTGGTTTGCATACTCTAATCTCGTCGTGGTGTATGCATTCGTGAGGCAAATCAATTCGGTGTGTTAACTACAAACATGTTAACCCTTAGCACTCTGTTGTCACATAATTATATTGGTATAGTTATGTGATGTACAGATGTCAGTGTGGTAAGGTTTAATAACAACTGTTAATATATTAGAAAGATTTTCGACTTGATACACGCGTCACGTTTAGGTCACTAATGATCCAGTGCGTCCTGGTTTTAAATTGCGATCCATATCAAGTTGTGGGTAGTAGAACATATATTTCCCATAATTATCGCAGTTTTCCCAGACTCTCGATTTCACGTAGATGCCCCGCGGATCCATTTTTGTCTCATCATCGGATTATGCTGGAATATTACACCGCAGCCGATAATGTCACATTTTAATCATCCTATATCTCGCATCGACCTCGAATAATTTACAGGATACTCTCCATCATTCGAGATGATTGTTTCGTTCTTTTGACTCTTATGTCAATGCGGAACTGTGAGAATTTACATCACATTGATCTCCATCAGCACCACGTGGATGTAACCGCCGTATTATATAGTGACAGTGTCAATAGAAGGATCAATTTATTAGTTGTTATTCTAATCAATTATAGATGACTATTTGTGTTTGTTAAATCGTCTTCGCTAAATAGAATTACGGTATCGGGTCATTAACAACAAAACATGACCGCGCGATTAATTTAAAGTAACCAAAATAACAATCAGTTTCCGTTGCTTACGAGTAATTATAACAATTCACGTACTAATTATAATATAAGTCATGAAATAATTATAACGATTCATGCAATTATTATAACGGTTCATGCCATAATTATAATGATTCATACACTAATTGTAATGATTCAAACACTAATTGTAATGATTCATCCACTAACGATGATTCATGTACTAAGTATAGCGAATTATGCACTAATTCTAACAATTCATGCATTATTTATAACAATTCATGTATTAATTATGACAATTCTTGGACCATTTGATGGCCTGGTCGCTATACGATTATTGTATAGGTAATAATTGGGAGATGTGTTCGTGCCACTTATTTGATGTGAATGCTACTTATTTGTCTTCGGGCTGTTCTCTTTTCTGCGTCCTCTTTTGTGAGCCCCAACCATCCGCGTGTCATCTCTGCCTCCGTACCTTTCTCCAACCTGCTAGTGCATTTATTAATAGTAGTTGACCTTGCCGTATCGATTGTCTCATATGTAGCCTTGATAAAATTCACAATGGCCAACTTCAAGACAAATCTTCATCATATCCGGGACATTCTTGGGAAGCTGTAAGTCGCGCGGTAGGAGAACTGAACTCGTAACCGAAAGTCGCGGGTTCGAAACTATCTGCTGGTCGAATATTCCACAATTATCTCCCGCAAGCTATTTATCCCCGATTGTTGGAATAAACCCATCTCTAAAATGGGTAGAACCGTAATATCGTCCTTACCCGGTGATACGCGAATGTCGAAGGTATTGTTTCTGCGCTAAATATAAATAGGTATTGTTTCTGCGCTATAAATACACGTTGTTAGCGGCATCTGACAGCCTCAGCTGATATTACATTTCGATAAAGCGTGCGTCATGCATCGCTACTCAACGTTATTACGCCTACATAGCACGATAAAGTAAACAATCAGCATCAACAGGCATCTGATCGTCTATTAACTATCCCAGATAGCTAATACCCACAATGACTCAGCATACCAATGGGAATGGCCTTTATGTTCGTTAGATCGATACGAATTAATCACCCCAACTGTTTATTGATTAGGTAAATATTACATCCTTAAAAATAGGGCTAACAGAAACATGATAGGTCGTTTCTGCGCATGTGTCTGATCATTAGCCCCAATAAAACTCTCATTGGCTGTTTCTCAGCATGCATCTAATTATTAGCTTTAACAATATTATTATTGGCCATTTCTGCATATCGGTTTATTCATTCTATAATACTGTATTATCCTCATTACTATTAATTTTCACTACTAATTAAGTGCTCATGGTTCAGTCATGGGAAGCCCGTTACTTTTCATGTGACAGGTGATCATTTCTTATCCTCACATGACAATGGTGTTTCCCATGTCCTCCACTATTTGTATGAATTGAGCAGTTTTTTGTGCCTAAATATCGTGAAAGATTTATATAAAAGTTGGTTATTGGCCATCAAGCCAAGGGTGGTAATTATTCAGTGATTGTTCTTATTTTGTAACAATTTGGGTAAAGACAGTAGGCATAGATCTTTACCGTTTAGTTCAAATTTTACACGGTAGGTTCTGATTCATAGTTACGATCAGTACAAAGGGAACTAACCATGTGCCAAATTTTTTCTTTAGTTTTAGTTCAAGGCCAGTTGAGGTAGAGCTTAACCAGCTAGCAAAAATGTCCCTCCTGACATCAAAGCATCTCCCGCGCTCAATATTTTCAAATAGAAACTTAAGACTCTGTTCTTTACTCATGCTTATGCATAGCTTTCACATTCCACAGCAATAGTTTTTTTTGCATGCCCATCGACTCCTACACATTCTGCTAATTATATCTTTCGGCATTACTATGTGATCCAGAATCTTCCTGATTTCACTTTTCCAAACTTGTGAGTATATATAGTTTTTTCTTTACAAGATTTATTTATATTGTAAAGTGTCATAGGCATCATCTTGTCATAATGACTAAGGGATTATATGGCACTTAATATAAAACTTAATTATTCACTATTATTATTACGTATTATTATATTTTTGGTTTAAGCTCGTCTTATTATTTCATTCCCTCATGAAGTATTAAGTAAAAATACACTTATATAGCATATATTCTGTAGAAATTTATGAAAATTTGTGAAAATTTCTAGTCAACTTTATAAATACTTTTCTTAAATCTTGAGGCTTATTCCACCCGTTTTTTTTCTTCCTCTCAATCAAAACCACGTACCATCATGGCGACACGCGGACATTGAACTAATTGACGCCTATTTTAAATATGGATTCGCGACTTGGCGGTAAATTGCTTTATAATAACCGTTATTATATATGATTTATCACAACCATTTGGCAGAATCAATGTTCAAAGTGTATGCATTTCACAGAACACTCAGGATAATTGGAGAGTAACTGAGATGATGGGACATGTTACTGGTTTCTCAAAACTGTTTTAGTATTGCATTTCTATTTGCTAATCAATGCTCAGATATCCATATTTTGCAGTTAGAATCCAAATTCATGTTAAAAGCATGCCATTACTAGTGTAAGTATGTTAAGGGGAGTAGCCAATGTGGTTCTTCGAAAAGGTTGAGAGAAATGCATAGCAAAAAATGCACAGAAAAACCTATACCTATACGTTACCTCCCATAAGAGATATAGGTCTTCCGTGCATTTCTCTCCGGCTAGTGCGGGCGTCAGGAGCTACATTAAATTTCATTGTCAATCAAGATGAGTTGTTTCAGTGCAGAATGGAGATACTGCCTCCATATTTTCAGTACCGAGAAAGATTTGTCGTGAATTGGGTTATTGTCAAATTTCATCAAGCTATAAAAAGCATGTTCTTTGTTCTTTTATTTAAAAAATATCGGGATACCACGTATCAATTGAGTTTCAACCAATGAACATTGTAACTGGTAAAAGAATCTGAAAATTTTTTAATAAGAAGGTTTTGAGTTGTTCTTAGTCTCAAATAGTTTCGCAGAAAGACAGACGAAATATCTGCCCCCTAAATCAAATCTCAGAGTGTAGGATGTGTGAGAAGATTTAATTGTCTAGTGTTGCATGATGGGATTCCGCAGCGGGATTATTGATGATCGACTGAGGCTGGATGATATAGATGTACGTTTTTACTCATAACTAGAGGTTAATAATGAGAAGATGAATGTGAAGGCCGTGGAGTGATTAGGGTTTCAGTGCAATTTGTGGAGACGGTGGATGTGCTATTTTGACGGGTTTATATATACACTTGTACAGTGAGTTGAAGTTGTTTGTTACAAACAGATGAGATGGTTTAATGTCTCATAAAAGGATAGATTGTGATATTTCAATATTGACCAAGGTGTGACCAATATTATCACTCGTATTGGTCTACAATATCTCTCTCTGGTTGATAGCTGTAAACGTTCCACTAATCAAGAATAGGATTCAGTATGTGAATTGAAATCTTGAGATATTTCAATATTGACCAAGGTGTGACCAATATTATCACTGGTATTGGTCTATAATATCTCTCTCTGGTTGATAGCTGTAAACGTTCCACTAATCAAGAATAGGATTCAGTATGTGAATTTGAATCTTTAGTCGTAAACTCAACTAGAACATCATCCGGTCAGTCGACAGGATGCCTTCATTCTTCACTTTTGTATTGTGTTTACTCAACCTTCCATCCCATTCACTAAGTACACAATATAGCCTACACACTCCCAGTACACACTCCCACACCTCCACCCTAGTTACCAGACAGCCAACACCCAATACTTACTACTCTCTACTGTCCCATTTCTAGTTGTACGTATTGATCATCGTTATATGATGATTACCGAACTTCTTAATGGCGACCTATGCCCTAAATTGTTTCCAATTTAAAATACTATAAATTTTCATATCTTCCATGATATAAAAGTGTTTTATTAAAGACTTCCATTATTAAATGATGTGATCATATCTACATAATTGCCAAACATAATTTACACTAATAAAAATCATTAAGTAGTCTTATCCAATCTGTAATGTAATCAACTCTATGGTTCTATTATACATACCGGTGGATTTTTGTAAAAATTATAATAATGTGTAGTAATTACTCTCATAATTATATAAATATGAAATAGTTTGGTTCTTAGACTAAGGATATTGAAAAAACTTTGATAAATGGCTATGCATTATAATACAGAAATAGAAATTTGTTCATGTCTATCCCTAAGCATATGGATTAAACATGTGGTTAGGGTGTCCATCCATTCAGCTAGAAACATTTTCATGAATTGTAAACTGGAAAGATAAGAATCAGAGTAGCATAATCATTGGCTGAATTGCTAAAGGCAATCTTTTATGAGTGTGTGTTATAACATAGAAATACATTTGTGTGTAATTGTTAGGTTATCGTAAAACCGGTACAGAAACAGTATACATTAGTCTTGCTGATCCTTGGTAAAATCAGTTTTTGCTCTGATGTATATGACGCCAATTCCATTAAATCTTAACCAACCATGCCATATAGTGAGTTATGATTGCTAATTATATCAGCTGCATTGTTTATTGAAGGACATATCCCCTTTTTGCTCCCCCTGGAGTGAATATTTGGGATGATATTTTAACTTGTATCGTGAATTGTAGTATATGAAATTATTCATTTTTCCCAGATAAATATCCAAAATGGTGTTTACACAAAAAATTAAATGAAGTGAACAGGTAGGCTATTTATTTTTTAAAGATAAATATGCAAAACAGTATTTGAACAAAAAGTTTGAAGAAATTAACCAAGCCATGTGTAATGGCAACAGCAACAATGAATGGTCAATGTATAGTTACCATCGTCAAACTATATGCTGCCGTCTAATTTTCAACCCCGAATTTTTACCCTTTAAATCTATCTTGATTTTACGTCTCCTGTTTTCTGGTAGTATTTTCCAGTACTTTGAAAGGAGACCACAATTGTCCTTCCATCATAGAATTTATAAAGTCATTCTTCATGAAATATTTAGACCATGAAAACATGTCCCTGAAAAATTCTTCACCACACATAACGCTTAGAGAAGGAGGTCAACAACTATGGGAAGTGTATATCAAGATCAGATATTTTAGGCCTGAAAACTGACCTTGAGTTATATCACCAGTTGACTTGTGGTATGTACACAGTGGTATAGACACAGTGGTATATAGAGTAAATGAATTGAATAGTCAGGTGTCTAATGTTCTTGAATCATATCTGAAACCTAGTTCGCCCGACAGCATGTCAAAGCATATTGCGAAAGCCCATTATTAAATAAATTCCTTTAGTCCCAAAAAGGTAGAAGCTTTGTATTTTTTAATAATTTTTCAAGACTTACGTATACGGCCTGTTCTCAACCGGGTTATTAAGGTACAGATTTTGCTCCATTTGAGAATTTTTAAGCACCTTTTTTGACCAGTGACAACATCTCATAGATTTTCATAACCTTCAATACATAAAGATTTGTTATAACAATAATGACTATCAGAAGTGTAGTGAAAGTTATAAGTTCTGTACAGCAAGACAATTTTAAACATAATTGTTCCCAGTAGAATGTAGCGTAGTACTAAATAATAAAATATATTAAATATGGTCTATTGAATTTGTTTGCATCTTTTACGTCATCTGTAACTAATAAGAAATCCAAAATACGCCTCCCTCTCGCTTTCATTGCATTGATGACTGTGCTTCAATTCTAATTGATTACTGACTAAATACGAATGGTGTCGATTTTTTTTCTATATAAAGAGCAACAAATAAAAATTCAGTAAGCGGCTGAGCACGCCAGTTATAATTGTCGAATCTATAATCTGGCATACGTCATGGAGAACTCGATACACGTGGGTCGTGGGCGAATCATATCGGTTTAAAGATGTTTAAAGATGTTCACACAGTTATATGATATTTCCGTGGGATAAAATGACGACAGCGCAACACCATGTGCGTCAGGAGTTGTGTTGTATGTATCTATATAAATATACATATGGAGGAGACGAAATTTAGTCTGTAGCCTGTTTTAAGACTCTTTGGAGAAGTTTTAGAGGTGTAGGATTGATAGCGTAGTGGAATTATATATTGTAGCATTCTTATAAGATCTGATGAGAATTTATTGTATATGCTGTCAGATTATGTAAAGTTCTGTATGCATTCTTACTGTCAGGTAGGTCTTGCATTTGATATCCTTTTTTTGTAGTGATGTTGCTATCGTGGAGAAGGTATGGTCTTGACATCAAGTTTACATTTACATACATGAATGATTGCTGGTTTTATATTGGTTCTATAGTCTCTTGGTCTGATGTTTCATTGTTTAAACCTCATTATAGTTCGCTTGTTTCAACGATCCAAAAATGTTTTTATTAGCACACATTCTCATCTCATTCAAATTGATTGTCCTCTTCATTGCAGATGACTTGAAGCACAAGATTATTATCAACTTGAATCATCGGCTGTCACGAACCCAGCTTGAAGCAACCTAACCCAATGCAACATAACATGGCTACAAACGCAATGTGATAATACGCGACTCCATCGCCCATGGCCACACCCCAGTGGACCGCTGACTGCTGGTTATTGTAGATGCCCAGCCTGTGAATCATGCACAGAACCCCCATCCTCTTCCTCCTACTCACTGGATCTCTCTACCAGATAACAAGTAACTTCCTTGAGTCATTTAAGTTTTCCGACGATATGGCATTTGTTTTTCGCTTATTTGATTTTCCCCAGCTTTCAGCAGACAAATGCATAAAATAGTGATTTTCTTTGCAGAATATGTACATAATATTCACGCAATGATCCAGCTAAGAATAAGTTTAAAACTATTATCCAAAACTTAGACCAGTTAATCGTTATGTCAGTTTTATGGGGCATCTTTTTACGAATTTGCAGTTACGTAACGATGTACTAACATGCTAGTTGTTAGGGTTACCACCATAATATGTTAAGAAACACGACATGGCTACAATAAAACTGTACATCACGTTTACATATGACTAACATATATACAGTATGAGGTTAATTAACAATAACAGTTAATTATTTATACATTCACTGCGCTGACTAATCAGCTTTCACAAGCTCCATGGTTGTTCTACTTTCATTCCTGATCCCTAATTAGGTCAGAAGCATATCCCCCCTCCCCCTCCCCCCTCTTCCCTACATGTATCCCAGTGACCATAATGATAGCAAACTAACGTACGAGTGACATGTGTAAAGTGTATTGATTAATCGTACGCGACCAGGCGTACCCGTTCAGTTATTAGGTACGAGTAATGGCCGACGGTACACATCACTCACTGTAAATAGACCTAGCGGAACATAGCGCGACCACGGAATCCCAACGTCATCGGTACTTTATGACTATCGATATGTCGGCGTTCATTTTTTGAGACATAAATATGTCATTAATCATTCCTTCTGTCAGTCGCACATGATTATCGTACATGCCGAGGGCGTTCCTTCAGTTTGTATGAGGAATGTAAAAGTAGAACTTTATTGACCGACTCGGGTTATCATGAATACAACAAGCTTTCGTATACAAGTATATCTCGAAAGATTTACATCAACGCGCCGTACATGTAATAGCGATGATTTTAGATTCGTTGGATACAGGCTCAATGTGGATGGCGTATTGACCATTCCCAGCTCGGTGAGGTTATGGAATCAGCAACCAGGAGATAAATAAAACACCAAAAATTCAAATCGCTACATATTTTTCGCAACGATTTATTCACGAATATAACGTTATTTATCAAAAATCTTACACAACTGGTGAACGTCGCGGAAACATTTTCCTTGTTCTGCAAATCTGCAGAACGAATGCAGCCAGCCTAATAGCCATTTCGCCTATTTCCATCTCCCCGACAATTCACGCTGTTGCTGCGACTTCAGTTCTGAACCAAGAGCAGTTTCGTTAACGAACAACAACTCAAAATAACTCACTCGATCAAATTCGATCTAACTGACATTGATGTTGACATCATACCAAATGGCTTGGATGATATGACTGATGCATCAAGTGAACAACGTGCCCAATGAGTGCAACCATTTATTATTAAGAGCAAATGCTTTAAAACATTTGAATATATATATAGACAGCATATGGTTCACATATTTATGTTTAACACTCACATAAAGATGAAGAGAGCAAATTAGAAATTTTAATTATTTTGTATTGACACTCCTGGGCAAAAGAATGAGCTTTTTACATTTTTATCACATATTGCGAAAATTATCTTGAAAAAGGATTATCTATCACACATCTCCTGAGTATAACATCATTATGAAGAGTATTTGTATAATATAATAGCATGTAATATTTCCATGTGTGGATTTGTCACAGAACAATATGTACCAAAACTAATATTATATGATTTTGCATTCATACAATATACTCAACTTGTAATGTTGAAATGGTCTGATTGTACATGAAACAGGTCTTATTACATTATATATCAAGTCATATGTAAGGCAAGTTGACCAGTTATGGGGACGAGCCTCTGTGACGTCATGATGGCTCACGTGTTTAAAATTCAGCACATGGCACGCTATTTACATTGCCATTCATTTTTAAGGATTGTATTGCTACTGGTTTGGCAGTATGTCTTCTGATAGTGCCAAATTTCATGTTTCCGTAGAAGTAAAGGGCCGCATTGTCGATCTTTGTCAAGCAGAACAGTCTTATCCTTCTATGTAAAAGCTTCTTGAGTCTGACACTATCAACGTTCCTGTCTCAACAATTCAGAGAATCAGACATACATTCCAAGTTTCAGGATCAATAGCTCAAAAAAGTGGCTCAGGAGGGCAAAGGTTACATGTGATCGTGATGACCGGAGATAAAAATTGGACATCTCCATATCGGACAATTGACATCACCATGTCTCCTTCAGTTCATGTCTAATTACATCAAAACAATTGTGGAATTTTTTAATTTTTTAATTGGGTCACATTTTACAAAGATCATTAGGTTTTCATCACCCAGATTTCTTTTAGCCGGGGCCCAATTATTGGACTGATTTTCTAAACACCCTAGTTTGAATCCCCGTACTGACTAGGATACTAGATGGGGCTTTATTTGGGCCAAAAAGTCTTGAACCTCATTGGCCCATGGGGGTCTGTGTAGTCCTTGCAGCGTTGTTATTTAAGGGCTTTTTCCCTCTGTTTTGACTATAGTTCCAGATGCCCTTGACATAAGACTGTTGTGGCTCTAACTACCTCTTCCCTATCTTATTATCCCACTATATATGACTCATTGTGGTAGCTGTGTGAGTCAGTTAAAATATAAGCAAATTAAGTGGTAACATCTCTATAGCTCACTGCAGATATATAGATCACAAGCTTTCGAATGTTAGAACATTCGTCATCAGGTGAATAATCGAACATCTGTGTGAATCTAGCTATATATAGGGTAGATATGAGTGTGAAACACTATATGACTAATCGCGGTAATGGGCTAAGAATCCTAAATCTCTATTGAGACCCTTATCAACGCAGTCTAATTTAGTGATCATTTTTAATTCATCAATGTCTCTGTCCAGTTTACTTTTGTAGTTCCGTGACAGAGACATTGATGAATGGGCTAGATTTACACAGATGTTCCATTATTCACCTGATGACGAATGTTCTAACATTCGAAAGCTTGTGATCTATATATCTGCAATGAGCCATAGAGGTGTTACCACTTAATTTGCCACTATATTTAGTCACCTATAAAGATTTGATACAGTGTACGACATGAGTACCGTAGGGTCGCTTTTTGAATTGTGAACCAGTGACATGAATGGACATGGTCTATTGTTTGTCTAGACTCAGTGATTACCTGTGACCATATCAACCATATCAACCATACATCAACCATAATAAATAAAGCAAACCATATTCACTGTACCATGTTGACCATATGTATTAACTATCTGGGTTAAGGGTCAAGGTGCGAGGATGGTGTCGACAAAGGGTTAATTGTTACATTTGCTACATACATGTACACAACCCATACAACTTTTTTAATAACCCAAATTGTTACACGAAGGCTATCAAAGTGTCTTTGATAGCCATGTGTTAAAAGGGCACTATAAATCAATAAAATTTCATTTCATTACACAAAAAATTTTCTAGAGTTTGAATAGCACTATTGAGAATGCATTTCTGTAAAAATTGAGCTGCATAGGTTGATTATGTTGCTACAGCAACTGGGCTGTCGTTGTAGGTTGATTATGCTGCCTTAAGAACTGTTTAGTGGGATAATGCTACCTCACCAAGTGATCTGTGTAGGTTGTTTTGCCCGAAAAACCAAGCTAGATAGGTTGATTATGTTGCCTTACTACCCGAACTATGTAGATTGATTATAGATTGATTATAGATTGATTATGAGCTCAGTAGGTTTACAGCTCATCTGTGTCGGCTGATTCCATTGTTATATTACTTTTTAAAATGAAAAGTCCGGGTGTCCTTCCTTTTACCCGGTCTCTGTGTATAATCAGCCATCTATACACATACCACTATTTCTGCATATTACTCTTTCTGAATCTTCTTCATGACCGATGGTTGTTCATTTTTGTTCATTTATTTCCATTTTGTTTTCATCAGATGCGTGTGGGAAACGACCAAACTTCAGACCAATACTTCTTCCGACAACTACCCAGAAACCGACGGCGGACAAGAACGCGGCAGTCAATGTCTCGACCACGGTGACGGTAAAAACTCCCAGAATGAGGGTCACACCGAATCCGTTCGGGATTCAACACTGCACCAAAGATGAGGAGTCTACTCCTCGCTGCGTCAACGGTGGAATGTGCTACTGGATCCTACTGGGAACCATGAAGCTGTTTTCCTGCATGTGAGTGTTTGTTATAGATGCATGTGGGTATAACAGCGCCTCCACACTCTGGGATTTGTCGAACACAACTTTGTGACAACTTGTGGAAGCGTATTTCGATGATGCCTTCACACAACAGCGAGGTTTCAATAGTTCGAAGTTGTCGAAATTACGTAATAACCTCAGCACGTGTCAAATGGTATGTAGCCAAAATGGATGGTGACAGAAAATTGTTAGCTTTTCAATGTGTATGCTTTAGCCAAGAAAGGCTAGTTTAGTTGACCTCGCCGTGTTGTTGACGGAAGCTTTAAACAACATTTGAAACAATCACGGAGTTTCAAACGTGCTCGAACTTTCAAACTCGCCATTTCGCGACGTTGGAAGTGATGAAGCCAACAGATCCAGGGTTTTCTTCAACAAATTGCTCAGTGTGTGCTAGTTTATAATGAAGGTACTAATGGCAGTCACAGTTACAGTAATTTACTGATTCACAGCCATGCAATATTACAATAAATACCCTAATGGATACAATCTTCCCCGATATTTCATGTGCAAGAATCTAACTCACTTCAGATATGAGAGCGTTGAATTGTTTCTCGCACTCATACAAAGATTATTACAGTTAGTTTGCGGATGATTCTAGCATTATATGAAATATACCTTATTACATCGATTTTCTATTTTACTTGCATAATTTTCTATCCTTTTTATGTCAAATCAATTGGGCATAGCGCAAAATCTTGTACGTGAAATATAAGTCATTTAGGCTGGGATCTATGAAAATTTCACCTAGTGTATGCATGCTCATTATCAACCCATTACAACCACTTAATGTTAAACAAGACAGTCATGGTTTTTATTTCATTATTAGGATATTTAACATATTAAGCATTTGCTTATAAAATGAAGAAAGAATGTTTTTATCTGTTCCATTTAATCGAAAAAAAATAACGATATTCCGGAACTGAAGTCAATGAGTAATTGATCATAGCAACTAAATCTCGAATCATTAGTAACCCATGATAATGATTAGAGATTGTAACCGTAGGTATCTTATTTTTTACATTGACAATTTTTTATTCCCATTAGATCCAATTCGTGAAATAAATAATTTTTAAACATTTCAATTTTGTCCAATCTCATTCTGGTAGATCCAACACGGCGTTACTAATGGCTCATCTAAGGCATTGATCTTACACTTAGGCGATGAGTGTCTTGGATTGGACCATCCATGTATAAATACCGGGCGTGTATTTCTTTGTAGATGTCCGAAGCAATACACTGGTAAACGGTGTCAGTTCCTCACGATAATAACGGGAGAAACAGGTCATTTATGTATTATTCTTACATTTATCACAATAATATTAATCACATTACATGTATTTATCGTTCCACGTTAGTATCACAATAAACTATTGGATTGGAACCTCAGAGATTAATGTTGGCCTGGCCAGTGTGAAACCTCCAACATTTTTGGACAAAGCGCCTCAAAGCCAGTCCATCTGTAGGGGTGCAGGTAGAGGTCAAGGTTAGGCACAGGTTTCTTCCTTCTGACATCGATGTTGATATCTCTGCTCATTCCTCATTCCACTGTACATCGTATATCGAGGATTTAGTGGAATTTGCATCATGGTTAGGCTGTCTTATAATCCAGAACCAGCGGAGTGAACCTATGGCCAACTGATTTAAACTCGGTGGATGAAATAATGGTGATTTTAAAGAATGCTTATTATATCAGTAACACACACACATATATATATATGTATATATACACAAAGCTGAAGACCTTCTAAGTCCCTACGGGTTGTTTCGGGCGTTTCGTGTTCCCATTGTAACATGAGATTACTGGGTATTGATATTTTTATTGTAATTATACCATTATCACCAGAGGTATATATGCTAGGAGTATATGTTCCTGACATAGATGGATATAGGGATTCTAGCGAAAATTGACAATGATGATTTTAAATTCACTTTTTTATTTGTGGAAAAAATTATGCATTGAAATATTACATAATGGAAAATAAAAAAATTGATAACACTTTTTATTACACTAATGCCAAATAAATATTCCTTTTTAACGTAAAAAATGAATTCTTTAGGACTCGATGCCTTTCTACTCATGAATACTGCATTAACATTGTCATTTTTAGGTGAAAGAGTTTAATAATGAAATTATATGCACAATTATGTCATACAAATTCCATTTTACGGTTGATGATCTTGAATGGAGAGCTCATAATAGATGAATGTACATAAATCAGATTGTTGATAAAGGGAGACAAGGCTATGTGACATGAAAATAATTCTAAATGTCCAAACTTTGTCCTATTGAAAACTTTTGTAGTTGATCAGATCCCCAACTTCATATTCTTTCACAATATTGCGGTTATTTCCAATGCCCGGAGTTTATAGGAAGAGTTTGATAAAGAAAACAAATCAGACATATCAGACATATTGGACATATTTACTTAGAACGCAATAATAAAAATGATGAGCCTAACCTCGATTTAAGGATCCAGTTTTGGAGGGCAGATATGACATATATAGTGGGTGGTGTGCTGCCGACAGTATGTATGTATTTATAGGCTGATTACCAAAGTAATTGTTGCAAAAGGCCATCATAGGCCCTTTACAATGCTAGCCTATTAATGTGGTTAACACGACAATCTGATTTGCCTCACTTATATGGGGTGGGGGCAAACACCTGGTGTGAAAAACCCGTGTCTGGGCAGACTATCGACCTTTTTCCATTCACGCCACTGGTTCCAATTGTCTACATATGAACTACATAGGTCGCACACTCTGCTAAGTCTATGATAGATCCATGTTTATTTACAATGAGATGACGACATCGCGGGGAGGTAAGCAACATAGAGAGCACATATAGAGCATCTGAAGCACAGCAAACGTCAGAGGGAAAAAGCCCCAAC